>BCLH01000674.1:8252-48182 GCA_001602315.1 Zoysia pacifica
AGCTTCCACCATCAATGATGAAGCGGCACACCTGTCCTTTCACTTTGCATCGAGATTGAAACAAATTGTGGCGCTGCCCTTGCTCAGCAGCAACAAATTGTGTTGAAAGAACCCGCCGAACCACCAAAGAAGGAGTTGGTGTGTTCAGAGTAGAAGGCTCTAAATCAGGCAAATCAGCAAGCAACTCATCAAAATCAGAGCAAGTAATCTCAGTTGGATACTGAGAAACATCATCTTGGGATAAGTCATCTTGAACAAAGTTTGGAAAAGAGCAAATGGCTAAACAATTCAGACCTAGCTCAAAAGTACCATCCTTTGTCGAATACTCACAAGTGTCAAGAGAAAAATCTGCTAGTTCTTGTGTAATAGGCTCATCCTACTCTTCACTTAGAGAATCATAAGAACCATCTGCAAATGCAATAATAGTGCATCTATTGGGACATTCAGCTTGCTTATGTCCATGACCACCACACTTAAAACATTCAATCTTGCTTGTCTTCCGTTGGGCTGCTGCAACAGAGGAGTTGGACTGAGTTGAACCCACAGCTTTACCTTTCACATCCAATTGTTTGGTAGAAGGTTGAACAGATCTAGAAGTTCCATGCAATGGAGGTTTGGGCGTTGCAGCCTCTTGTTGTTGCGAAGAATGCCATGATGTAGAACTGTTAGGAGATGAAAATGAAACTTTATTTTTATAAGACACAGCAAGTTGCCTTTCTACCCGCTTTGCAAAATGAACTAATTCTGTGAGAGTTGTGTAATTTGTCATGTTCACTTTATCAGCAATTGACTTATTGAGGCCAACCAAGAACCGAGCCATCGTGGATTCTTCATCTTCAGTTATCCCAGTACGAAGTAGGCACATTTCCAATTCTTGAAAATATTCATCAACAGTGCGAGTACCTTGCACAAGGCGTTTGAGCTTCAAATGTAAGTCACGGGAATAATATGCAGGGACAAAACGACGTCTCATTTCCCTCTTCAAGTCATCCCAAGTGATATGATCAAGTCCATTTCGCTGATAGTCAGTACGAACTTGATTCCACCAAGTTATGGCATACCCTTTGAATTCAATGGCAGCAAGCTTTGCCTTCTTTTCAGCAGGATAGTCATACAAATCAAAGATTTGTTCCACCTTGGTCTCCCATTCAAAATAAGCATCAGCATTCTCCTTGCCGCTGAAAGATGGAATGGAGATTTTAACCTTACTCAAGCCATCATCATTTTGGCGGTGTTCAGGATTACGGTGATAGTGATCACGGTATCTGCCAAACTGGTTATCACCATAATTATCAAAGCGTCGAAAATTATCGCCACCATGATCAGCAAAACCACCAGGGTGACCACGGGGGTTTCTTCCATGTTCCTCACCATACTCAGAATGATCATCAACATCAAAATCTGCAGCACCACCAATAGGAATACGTCGTGCACGACCAAAAAATTGTTGTCTCCTATGAATGCCATGAAAATTATCAAATCCAGCAGCAAATCCTCTGCCACCACCACGGCCCCGGCCACCGCCACCTTCAAGAGCATGGCGTGCAGCGTCAGCCTGACGACGAGCAGCTTCGGCTTCCAATGCTTCAGGATCATCATGTTCAACATTATCATTTTCATGATTTGGAGGTTCCCCACGCTGTTGCTGAATGTATTGTTGAAGTGTTTGCATCCCTTGCACCAATTGACGCATTTGTGTACGCATCTCCTGAATTTCTTGAATAGAAACAGTGTTTGAAGAAGAATCTTCGTTACCTGCCATATTAGTAAAGAAGGAAAAGATAATAGGACCCTATATATGTGGAATCACTCCCTCACCACTTACGCAACAAGTTCTTTCTCTTCCTGAAAGGGCGAGAACCAGGCCTGCAATCTGTAGTGGAAGAGTGATTGTACCAGAGACGAAGGTGCAACAGCTCACGGTGCTTTTTTAGTGGAGCTTGGTGGGGAAAAAATGGAAAAATAGTGCGCTGAAATATAGTGATGCAAAACCGAATAATAAACCAAAAGAGAAATAACAGAAATCTGAGTTGCTGAATGCAAAGAAAAAGATGCAAAAGAAAGGAACAGGATGGAAGAGGTGGAAACAACTAGCACCAACCAAAGTATTGGTCAAGCCCCTTTTGTTTCTTCTTCTTCTTTTTTTTATCTCTTTTTTTTAACAAGAACTGTCTCTCTCTCTTTTTATATATATATATCTTTTGAGACAAACACAGCACAACTGTCAACTAAGGGGCACAGCAAAGACAAAATAGAGGGGTGGCGCATCACAAAGAATACGAATTATTGGTGGAAAGGATGGAAATTTGTGGCAGGTAAAAAGAAAACAAGGGTGGGATGGGTGGGTTTTTTTTTATATATATATTCAGCAAGCAATTGACGATCAGATCAAGGGTGATAATTAGAACGATATGGAAAAGAAAATTTTCAGCAACTAGACAAGTCTCAACGGATTGAAAACTCGATAATGCAAAACACAAATCAGGCACAAATGATAGGCAGTAGGTTTTCTATTTGGTTTTGTTTGGACTGTAGGTATATAAAAATCTATCCTACAAAAGACAAGAATGATCCTACCGAGTCAACGGAGGCTCTGATATCAGATGATGTGCACACGCCTATGCAGCACGTGTGGCAAGTTGTTGTGGCCCGATCTTCTCGAAGGATCAGCGATCTTGATAACTTGTTGTTGCGTGATCTGGTGAAGAGGCAATGCACCGCGAGTCTCCTACGCGACGAACTACCGAGACAATCACCCTCCCACGTACCGACGAAACAGCCCACGCAATCACGCCGTATAGACGTGAAGGCACGAACTGGATGAACCGCAGTTCGGAGTTCTACAATTCCCTCAGGAATCGAAAGAATAAGTTTTTGCAAGCCTCTCAAGACTCACGATGGGTCAAGAACTCAAGAGTTGTATTTCTGATTTGCAAATTTGAAGTGTCCCCTGAAGTCACCCATTACACGGCTATATAATACTAGTGGAGTTTCAGTTTTGGAAAAAATAAATGAGAACATGTAGTGGGAAGTTGTAACACCACTTTTATTAGTAGCCAGACCTAGTGGGACGCATGGATGGTTGGCATTCTTCTGCATACAAGTGGAAACATGTGTGAATAGCATCCTGTTGGCTGGCCGCATGCATTCCTCACTTCCGAATTATTTGCTTGCTCTCCAACGGTTGTTATTCATGGTAGCTGAACGTTCTTCTCTCTTGCACGTCCAGGATCCTTGCTGATATTTGGTGGACAGAATCCTTCATCATCCCATGTCCGTTCATGCACACCATCATTCCTGAGAATGGATTTCCTTCTCTAATTGTTTGGCTCTATTCCTTGTAATTGGGCCCACTATATCAGCAGCAGTTTCATTTGAAAGTGGAGAAGAGTGGATGCTAGTAATGTCCTCATTACAAGCTGTGGACTCCAGAGCGTTGTTCCCTTCAGTAGAGCCAGACTAGTCCGCCACTTCGGACTAGTTTGGGCCCAGACTTATCCATTAAGGCCTGTGGACTCCAGAGAAGGAGCACCCCGTCACTCTCCGGACTTGTCCAGAGTTCAGGACTTGTCCACCAATGGACTTGTCCGTTGGGCGGACGGATTCTAGAATGGTTGCACCATGGCTTGACCGGACTTGTTCACTCGGCTGGACTAGTCTGCTAGCGGACTTGTCCGTGCCCTCTGCGGACTCCAGAGAGATGACCATATTACCGTTGAGCCCGATGTCTAGACTTTTCCGGACTTTCGAACTAGTCTGCTCCTAACATTTTTGGAAGGTCATCCTTGATTGATCTATATATATAACACCCCTTCCCCCCATGTCTTAGTGTTACCAAAAAGTTTGCACATCTTTTCAAATCACACCCTGAGACCCTCTGAGATCCACCTCTCCTCCTCCCCTCGTTCTTCATTGAATCCCCTAGGGTTTTGATTGAAGAAAGAGGAGATCGTGAGTATTTTCACTTTTGAATCGATTTGAGCACCTGATCTATTCATTGCACGTCTTGCAGGACTTATTACTCAAGGAGATTGGTCTCCTAAGCAGTTAGGTGTCGCCCAGAATTCATCAAGATCGTTGTGGTGAGATCCGGGAGGTTTGTATCACCCCTCATTGATCTAGTGAAAACCAAATTAATCTTTGTGGTCACTTAGAGAGGTTTAGGGTTGAGTGCAACCCGATCCTTTGTGGACTCCTCAACAGAGACGTAGGCTTCTGCGTGGAGCTGAACTTCAGTCAAAAATCGCTGTGTCTCTTGTCTCTCTTTGGTTTTGTGTTTGATCTTTTTCGCTGCGATTAGCGGACTTATCTGCTACTGGACAAGTCTGACTGATCAGACTAGTCCGCACTCTTTTTTTACTGATCAAATTGTTTTTAAGACTCGGATTTCAGGTCGTTGCCTATTCACCCCCCGTCTAGGCAACCTTCAATTGGTATCAGAGCAAGGACTCTCTTTTCAATAGTTTAATAGCTTGGAGAGTTAAAGATGTCTACCAAGAAGATCGCTGATTCATCTGCAAGCAAGGACAACAACACCAACGTCCAATTCAACTACAACGAGCTGAAGAATGAGCTGAAGATTGGACAAGCCTCAGGAAAGATTCCCATCTTTAATGGAACCTTCTACGAGCACTGAAAGTTTCGGATGATCACCTACCTCGAGTCGATGGGTCCACAAATCTTGAAGATTGTGGAGAAGGGCTTCACTTTTGAGAATGAAAAAAATCCTACTCAAAAGGATGAAGTCAACATGCACCGCAACGCTCAAACTGCCTCCGTGATCATTTCGGCGCTAAGCCCAAATGAGTACACCATGGTGATGGGGATAAGAAATGCCAACAAAATTTGAAAGAAGCTTGAGATCATTCATGAAGGAACAGACACCGTCAAAAAAGCAAGTGAAGATCTCCTAAGAGGATAATACAACTTGTTCATTAGGAAGAAGAATGAAGGACCTCAAGAAGTTCACGATCGTCTCATAGAGATCGTCAACAAGAGAAGAGCACTAGGAGTAAAGCTTGAAGGCATCAAAGTCAACAAAAGGTTATTTCAAGCCCTTCAACCTTGAAACTCACATTTATGTACTCTAATTAGGGAGAAGAAAAACTTTAAAAACTTCAAACGGATGAAATACTCGGACGACTTCTTACAGAATAAGATCAAGATGAAGAGACAAGAATCGGCAACACCACTTTCGAAGAAAAGTTCATAGCCCTCAAAGCCAAAGGGAACAAGGTGTATATTCAAAACTCAAGCGAAGAAGAAAGCGATGATGAAGATTTCGCGTTGCTCATGAGGAAGTTCAAGAAGTTCATGAAGAAAAGCGGCTTCCACAAGAAGAGCTTCAGCAAAGGTAAAACAAGAAAATCTATGAGAACTTGCTATGAATGTTGAGAGAAAGGTTATTTTATTGCAGAGTGTCCCAACACCAAGAACAAAAATGAGAAGGAGAAGAAGAGTGACTAGGAGTACAAGAAAGACAAGGACAAGAAGTACAACAAACAAGCCCACATAGAACAAGAATGGAACTCCGACTTTGACTCCGATGAAGGAGAAATTGATACATTGGCGATTGGCGTCACTCCAACTAACACGTCTCTCTTCGGAAGATTGAGTGATGAAGAAGAAGCTGCACCCACTTGTCTCATGGCAAAAGGGTCAAAGGTATTGAAATATAAACTTGACTCTAGCGATAGTGAAGATGATGATGATGTGCCTAACTTGCTTGAACTAATGACTATACTTGAGAAACAAAGAGATGAAATTGAGAGGCAAGACGATATTCTTGAGAAGCAAGAAGACTTGCTAATTCTTGAGAAGAAGAGAAACCTTGATCTCGAGAATATCCTAGCTCTTGAGAGAAAGAAAGTAGATAAATTAACTAAAGCATTGGCTGAAGTTAATGATGCAAGCGAAACCTTTAGATTCGCTAATGCAAGGGAAAACAAGAACAACAAGGAGTTTGTGAAGTTCACCAAGGGAGAAAGCTACAAAGTCAAGAATGAAGCATCTTCAACACCTCCTTAAAAGAACTCTACTACTTTTCATTGTGCTAAACTTTTTCATGATTTTGATGCTTCTTATGTCCTAACCAAGAATGCTTTTAGTAGAGTTATTGCTAGATATGTTGGGCCACGCTACAAGAACACCAAGTCTTATGTGTGGGTGCCAAAATCTCTTGTTACTAACGTGAAAGGATCCAAACAGATTTAGATACTTAAAAACAAAGCCTAACTTGTTTTGTAGGAATACTCCTCCGGTGGAAAAAGTTGGGTGATTGACGGTGGATGCACCAATCATATGATCGGAGAGGAGAAGATGTTCTCATTTATTGAAGAGGACAAGGCTCAAGATGACAATGTTACCTTCGGGGATGACAAAAAGAGGAAGGTAATTGGTTTTGAAAAAATTGCTATTTCCAATGACCTATCCATTACAAATGTTCTTTTGGTTGAATCTTTGAGCTACAACTTGTTATCCGTGTCACAACTGTGTGAGATGGGTTACAATTGTTTGTGCACCAATTATGATGTGACTGTCTACAAAAGGAGAAGTTGTACCGTGGTATTCAAAGGCTACTTGAAGGAAAAACTTTATTTAGTAGATTTCTCTACTAATGAAGTAGTCTCGAATACGTGTCTTGTTGCCATGTCAAACAATGGGTTGGTTGTGGCATCGCCACCTAGCCCATGTTGTATGAGGAATCTTCATAAACTCCAAAAAGGAGGTCACATCATAGGACTAATGGATGTTTGTTTTGAGAAAGATAAAATTTGCAATGCATGCCAAGCCGAAAAGCATGTAGGAGCAAGCCATCCATCCAAAAAAATAATGATGACTACAAGACCGTTGGAGATGCTACACATAGACTTATTTGGCCCCGAGGCATACATTAGCATTGGTGGTAACAAATATCGTCTCGTTATTGTTGATGACTTTTCTCGCTTCACTTGGGTATTTTTTTTGCATGACAAAGGTGAAACAAAAAATATGCTCAAAACATTTTTGGAAAGAACTCAAAATGAGTATGAAGTGAAGATCAAGAAGAAAAGAAGCAACAAGGCACCAAGTTCAAGAATACACAAGTGGAAGAATATCTTTATGAAGAAGGCATCAAGCATGAATTTTCAGCACTCTACTCCGCTCAACAAAATTCGAGTTACTGAAAGGAAGAATCGAACACTCATTGAGATGGCAAGGACAATGCTAGATGAGTACAAGACGTCCGATTGTTTTTGGGCTGAAGCTATCAACACCGCGTGCCATGCAAGCAACCGCTTGTATCTACATCGACTCTTGAAGAAAACTATCTATGAGCTTCTCACCGGTAACAAGCCTAACATCTCATACTTTCAAGTATTTGGAAGCAAATGTTATATGCTAAACAAGAAGACCAAATCCTCTAAGTTCTCACCTAAAATGGATGAAGGGTTTTTGCTTGGTTATGGATCAAACGCTCACGTCTATCGTGTACTCTACAAAACCAATGGTTGCGTTGAAATAGCACGTGACGTGACGTTTGGTGAATCTAATGGCTCCCAATAGGGGTAAGTTGTTAATGAAATTACAGATGATAAAAAAGCTCGGCTGTGGCAATCAAGAGGATGACACTTGGTGAGATCAAGCCATAGGAAAATTAAGTGTCATCTACGTCCACAAGTCAAGAGGAACATGGCATGACAAAAGATGATGAATCAAGTGAAGAAGCATCACGAGTAGTCAATGTTGAAGAGGATCAAAGTGACAAGCTTCTAATTCATTATCAACACATTGAAGAGGACTGTGAAAGGACAAGTCAACAGAAGCAACTTCCACGAGTACACCAAACTGTGCAACGAGATCACCCTGTCAAGCAAATACTTAGTGGTATTGACAAGGGGGTAATCACTAGATCTTGTGTAGCTAAATTTTATGTGCAAGCTATTTCAAATGGATGTGAAAAGTGCCTTCCTCAACGGTCCAATCAAAGAAAAAGTGTACATTGAGCAACCACCAGGTTTTGAAGATCAAAAGTACCCGAATCACGTGTACAAGCTTCACAAAGCTCTCTACGGGTTGAAGCAAGCACCAAAGGCATAGTATGAGTGCTTCAAAATAGGGAAGGTTGATTCTACTCTCTTCACAAAGAAACTTTCTAATGATATCTTTATATGCCAAATATATGTCGATGACATTATATTTGGTTCTACTAACAAATCTCTTTGCGATGAGTTTAGAATGCTTATGACCAAATGATTTGAGATGTCTATGATGGGAGAACTAACATTCTTTCTAGAATTTCAAGTGAAGCAATTAAGAGAAGGAACTTTCATTTGCCAAGCAAAGTATACTCAAGACATGATCAAGAAGTTTGACATGGTAAATACAAAACCAATGAAGACACCCATGCCTACTAATAGACATCTTGATCTCAACAAGAAGGACAAATCCGTTGATCAAAAGGTACATCGCTCTATGATAGAATCCCTCCTTTACTTATGTGCATCTAGGCCGGATATTATGCTTAGTGTGTGAATGTGTGCTAGATTTCAAGCCGATCCGAAAGAATGCCACCTAGTGGCCGTGAAGAGAATTTTGAGATATTTAGTTCATACACCAAAACTAGGACTATGGTACCCCAAAGGCTTAAAATTCAATCTCATTGGGTATTCTAATACCGATTATGCTGGATGCAAAGTGGACCATAAAAGCATATTGGGGACTTGCCAGTTCTTAGGAAGATCTCTAGTGTCTTGATCATCTAAGAAATAAAATTCCGTTGCCTTTTCTACAACCGAAGCGGAGTATGTCAAAACCGGTAGTTGTTGCGCTCAATTTCTATAGATGCGGCAAACTCTAAAGGACTATGGTTACACTTTGAACAGTATTCCACTCCTAGGTGACAATGAGAGCATCAAAAAGCTTGCTTATAATCCATGTGTGCACTCCCGCACCAAACACATAGACATCCAGCACCACTTTCTAAGAGACCACTCCATCAAAGGGGATATAGAAATTTTCCATGTATCCACTCAAAAGCAACTAGCTGACATATTCACCACATCTCAAGATGAGAGACGCTTTTGTGAACTTAGAAATGAGCTGAATATCCTTGATTCTCATAACGTGGTTTGAAGTGTTGCACATCTGATGTGGCATAGGATAGATTTTGAAAATAAAAGTTTGAAAAATATCTTGCATGTTTTGTTTTTGGAATTTTCAAAAGTTTTAGAAAATTTCACTATGGGAAGTGTAATCATGGTTGTTTAATTGATTGTTTCTGATCACACTTTGCATAATTATGTTTGTTTTTTTAAATGTGCTCCTTGATTCAAGACTGCGAGGACCGAACAAGTCCACAGTCCCAGATTAGTCCGCCAGCGGATAAGTCCGGATCACAGGTTCTATTTAAACCCCGAGTCTTCTTTTTTCTCAAATACTATTCCACTTTCTCTCTCCTGCGCCAAATCCTAGCTCGTGACTCCTGTGGCAATCCGGCATTTTGACCGGTGGAAAGTGAATCCATTCTGTGGAAAAGCTTCTCCACCGTCGAACTAGTTCGGAACCTCGAAAGTCCGCTCCTTTTTCATCCTCGTTTGAAGGTAATCTCTTCTCTTCTAGGGTTTGAGTTTGAAATGTGACTGTTCCTGTTCATAACTTTCAAATCCCTTCCGTGAGGTCACTTCTAGGATGCTATAAGTGCTTTGTATGCAATATGGCTAGGAGTCAGATCTAAAAGTTGTGACGATTTGTTTTTTGTGTGCACTGTTGAGCTTCAGACAAGTCCGAGCGGCCGGACTAGTCCACTGCCTCAGACAAGTCCACTGTGAGGCAGACCACGTTGAACAAGTTAAATCAATTTTGATCAATCATTCTCACATTCCATTCTAATTTTGCACTCTTTGTCAGCTGTCAGCATGTCAGGTGAAGGTAGCTCCTCTCGCTGTGCAATCAGGAAAGTTCGTTCTAAGAAGAGAAAGGTTTATCTTTCCATTGTGGATCGTGATGACATTCAAGAGGAGCCTCAGACTACCAACATGGTGTTAGCGAAACTGTTGGATCATGAGAGAGGCAGGGAAGGTGTTGACTATATAGGAAATGCATCCGCAGCTGTCATTAGGAGAGGAGAAAACTGCTTCAAAATCTTTTCTGCGTTCTTAATATTTTGAAGGAGGCACACTGCATTTAAGGAGACTGAGTTGGAAGATAATGAACCCAGAATTTTTCGGCGTGGTTTTTTTCCTTGGGTCAGTGTATTCAGTCATTCCACCATTGTAGGCCTACGATTGGAATAGATGCAAATAATCAGATACTTCCTTTAGCATTTGCTTTTGTAGAGTCTGAGAGCAGGTTGAGGCTTTGGTTTTTTAGACACTTTAAAGCAGGGGTCATTCGTGATCGACCTAATGTCTGCATCATTCATGACCGACATGCTGGGATATTATCTGCTATTAAAACATTGCAAGAGGATCTCAATGAACCATATCCTTGGCCTGATTTGCAGAGCAGGTTGTGCATGTGACATATGGGAGCTAATTTTTATAAGTAATTTAAAAACAAGTCTCTGATGAATATGTTTAAAAGGTTATGTAGCGAGAACCAAAGTCACAAGTTTGAGACCCTTTGGACAGAACTAGACAAGAACACAAGGACTCATATCCAAAAAAGACAAGAAACTACCAACACCTGGTGAGACTTTACCAAAGGTCCTACCAGCCCTTGGTGAAGGATTGGACCCTCCAAATGTTTGAAGGAGGTCAGGCACATTAAGTGTTTCTCACACTAGATTGAAGCTGAGCCAAAGGAGAAGTGATCCTTGTTCTTTGACAGTGGCGGCGCTAGGTATGGCATCATGACTACAAATATAGCTGAGGTATACAAATTGGGTTATTAGAAGGTTGCGTGGATTACCTCTAATTGGAATTGTGGAAGGAATGTTGCAAGGGCTCATTCCGTACTACCAGAAGAGGCACGTAGCTGCTGTACTCCATAGCTCGATATGGATACCTGATATTGTTTCTGTATGATGAAGCATTTGGCAGAAAAAAATGAGAAATATGTTCAACACATGGTGCGTAGCATGGGTGTAGTAGAGCACCGATTTGAGATAACTTTGAGAGTCAAAGGAGGGGTAGGAAGTGAGACAAGAGTTGTTACACACGAGGTTAATTTAGGAGTTGAATTAAATGGATGGTGTTAGTGTACATGCAATAAGCCGAAGTTGCTACACATTCCGTGTTCTCATGTTCTTGCAGCATCGTCACAGATTGGTGTGAACACGACCTTATATGTTTCACTATTCTATTTGAAGATAAATGTGGTGTATACGTGGACTAAAGAGTGTCATGGATTAGCTGCACATTTTGACCACAGAATACGACAAAGATGCGGTGCTTTGTTTGCCCATCAGAATTTGCTTAGACATCGTCATGGGCAAGGTGGTCGTCCGTAAACTAGGCGCATTCGAAATGACAGAGATGAAGCTAAGGTTGGAGGATCTATAAGGTGATGCACTGAATGTGACGAGTATGACCACAAAAAAAAGGATTGTACACAAAATAAGAGATGCAAAGTTGGAGCATCAACTTCTACTCGACGTGTAGGCGATCATCGCGGTGAACACTATGGAGAAACGTACGATGGACATGCTTTATAAGTAACATGATTACTTATGTGTCATGTAATCTATAATTGTACTGTAATTTATTGTATATGTGAAAACAACCATTAGTATGTTTTTAATGTTGTATGAATCATGTGTATGTTGTAAAAATAATTGTACGTCTAATATTTTTATGTTGCATATCAGCTATATGTAATGCAGCCATGGACCCACATTATGAGCTATTGGATCATTCATTAGACTAGCGTCACTGTGCTTTTGAAGTTGCCACACATGGAGTATCAAATGTCCCTGTGTTGATGGCCCATACACCAGCGAGGGCTTGGCGTCTTCACTCACGATGGTTGCCCAGGTTTTATGTACTTCATATTTTTTTAATTTTATATTTTTTTCAATTATATGTGTTGATATGAGGTGTAAAATAAATTGTATTCATTGCAGGTTATCTAGAGCTGGATTGCTCCCTTTGGCGCAGATGATCGAAGGTATTGATGATGATCAAGAGGATGATGATATCATACAGCCTCATGTACAGCGTTCATAGTGGTTTCCATTTGACCGGTCACTTCTATCTACTCTAGTGGACAGTTCGAGGCTTGAGACCCACACATTCCATATGCCTTTTGGGGAGATGACTGTCACGTTGCAGGACGTATTTGCAGATTTGGTCAGCCCTATGGATGAGGTGTCACAGCTACCTTTGCCCACGCAAAATACTCAGCTTGACATCGGTATTACTCAAGGTATGCAGTTACCGACACGATAGCGTGGTCCCCCAGATTGGTACACTCCATCGACGTACAACCACCCTCGATTTGGAGATGCAGATGTCTCGGCATTAGCGTGCTAGAGGAAGCATGGTAGAGACAGGGGTTAGGTTCATGGTTGATGACTGTACTACATTATGTATTTTCTGTATTGATGATTGTACTACATTATGTATGTACTTTTATTGTACTATAATAATTTCTGCATCCATTATCATAGTGCGGTCAGCATCACCTAGAAAAGGTGATGGTGACCTGATTTTAGCTGCTGCATCACCTTCACGTTGAGACAAAGCACATGGCAGCAATAATGTTCGTTCACGTGAATTCAAGGCATCCAATGAATATGCTGCCATAGGGTACAATAATTTTATTCATTACTTAGTGGTACATAGGATTACATACCATATATAGACTGCGGAACACATCATACCATTGAAAAATTGCGTTCCCTTCTATTGTGTGCGAGAAAAACGTCTTCTTAGACAGGTACAACGATGTCTAAGTAGTTCATTATGTCGCATCTTGATTCCTATCTCTCGTTCCGGTAGTTGTTGTTGGGTATCAAGGCACGTGCGTTGCATTCTCATACTCTTGCATACGCATACGGTCATCACTTTCAAATTCAGTGATATGTGCAAGATTGTTTGGTGCAGGACTGTTATCCAACCATTTCTCAAACTCACATGGCTTGTCTATAGAAAATAGAAAGATTTAAAGTTTAGTAACATCAAAAACTGTAATCATTTGAATGCAGAAACAAAAGTAATTGAATGATGTACTAGTGTTACCTGATAATCAAGATCCAACTCCGAACAATGGAAGTACCTATGACCATGGTACATGTAAAGTCTAGCTCGCTCTTCACAGTCACACAGTGGCTGTTCTTCCCATGGTGGGATTTCTAGCCTTTGATTTCTGTCAGATGCCATTGTGATCTGTGTTTGATGGATGTTCACTCCAGTTCCGTTTTATAGGCAGCAAACAAAGGGTGCACGAACCAAGTCCATATCTGTGGGATTCTGCAGGTCACATGGGATACTCCAACTTTAGCAGAACTCTATTATTGCCGCCCTTTGCCTTGTCAATGTCAACAGAAAAATGAACCAAACATGTATAAAAAGCTAAAAGCTACGCACATGCATCTACAGTATTGATTCCTGCTGGACATGACATGATATGACAACACGACACCTACAGAGCCGCAACCACGCCTCGAATCGGCTATAAAATTGAGCTCTCCCCTCCCCTCCATTCTACGCTCAACCAAGTTTGAACCACCAAAATGGGGAGTAGAGGTCGTGGTAGGCGAGCTGGTTCTATTAGGCATTCACCATTTAGATACGATGGGAGTTCTGGACCAGACTGGTACGAAGAAGATATTCCCGAGTTTCCACATAAAATTTGGAGAGATTTCAAGATGGGAAATCCACTTCGTCCGTATGATGCTAGTATGCAACCATGGTCTAAAATGTGTTGTTCAAATGAAAGTGAGAGGTGAGGGAGCTGGTCGATGCATCTTTCGATGCCCTCAGGGAGCCTTTAGTATCATCTTATTTTTTATGTGGTCATTCTTCATTTTATGTGTATTTATACTTATAGTTTTTATTTTTATAGTGGTACTATGATTGTGACATCCCATATTTTCGTCACACCAAGAGGATCATGTTGGATGAATGAATTCGAAATTTTGGAACTGTGCTCTAAAACAATTTAAAACGATTCAAACAAATTTCCAATTTTCTTTAGAATTCAAATTTCAAATACGAGTTCAAAACTTTTAAAGAATATTGTGAGGAAAAATTCTCTCTTGAAACGTCATGCAAAGAATTGATTTTTTGAAATTTTTGTAAAAGTTTATTCAAAAGTAAAAGGGCCAAATGAAATTTTCGTCTTCAAATGATTTCTTATCGTCAAATTTTTATAGAATAAAAGTATTTCTATTTTGAACTTAAGCCCAAAATAAAACTTGTTCCTCTCAAACAGTTCTAGCTGTCTGTAAAGTTTCAAAATTTTTGAAGCTCCGGAAGTTTGAATTTTGAAGCAAAACAGCGAGCAGCGCAGAATGTCAGAGAAATTCAGGAAAAAGAAAAGGCAACGTGGGTCCCGCGTGTCAGCCGCACTGGTGTTTTTTCTCCTACCTCGCTGCCATGAAGCCGTGCTGGTGGCCAGCTCCGCGCGCCCCTCGCCTGCATGCTCGCCACAGAGCTAGGGACGTGTCTCTCCTTTCAATGCACACCATCAATGCCTCTCCCGATCGGCGCCCTCGCCTATCTTCCTCTCTCAGTCTCTCTCCTGACATGCTCCCTCTCTCTCAGCCATCACCATGGAGCACCCCCAACCGAGCCGCTCCAACCCTCATCCCGCTGCGAGGAGCTGCGCCCTCCCTCCCTCGAGCATCACAACACTTCCACTCTCCTTTCCTCGCACGGATTTAGCTGGATTCAAAGTTTTTCCCAATTCCGAAGCTCGGACCACCGCTGGTTGTTCTTGGCGAAGTCCGGCCAATTTCGGTGAGATTTTTCCAATACATCTCAGATTTAGGACTCAAAACTCTGTAGCGCACCTTTAGGGACTAAGATTCAAAAGAATCGTCCACTGCAGCTGCAGGTATTTAAGGACTTTTCGCTACCGTTCGTCGGAACAGCGGCACCTCCACGACGACGACCAACCTCCGGCCATCTTCGGCACCGTCAACCCCGATGCCGCTCCTCTCCTGGACCCGTTGAAGCTGTAGCTAAAAATAGTTTCACGTTTCATCAACTGAGCTAGTAGTACAACCTCTCCGAAACCTCGCACAGAGCCGCCCGCCGTCGATGCCCTGTTTCGGACTCCCTCAACACCGACATCAACCGTGCCGTCCTTCCTCGCGTCACTCGAAAGCTGTAGGTGCAAGCCGTTTGGCTTCTCGTCATCCGTGCCGAGTGCAATCCGTCGCCAAACGTCTCTCCAGCCGTCTCTCTCATCGCCGGCACACTTCGATGAGCTCCTCCACCCGTCAACCACTCAGTTGAACTCCCCGTGTCTGCATGGTCGTGTAGGGGGTAAGCCGTCAACTTTTGGTCACCGGAAACCTAACTCCGACGAGGTGCCGCCGCGCTCCGACGAGCTGCCATGGCCGGCCAGCCAAGCTCCCTCGGGATCTTTTGTGGCTGTGCAAGATCCTTTGCGGTGTCCCTGCTGCCCACCATGTGGCGGGGCCCAGAATGGCTGGAATTTTATTTAATTACGAAATAATTTATTAATGGTTCACAAAGTGTTTCAAACTTGTAAAGTTCGTAGAAACTTCATCCTAACTCAGAAAATTATGAAATAAATTTTGTTAGGATCTTGTCAACTAGAACTATATTCTGAACTAAAAAATTTTCATTTTATGCATGAAAATAATTTATTTAAATCAGATCACACAATAATTTATTAATGCATTATCATTATTTCTTGGCATGATAAAATTTTAGAAAATTCATTTTCCTATATATTTAATTAAACATTATGGATTTTGCAATGTTTCATATTAATGTTCATCAAAAATGATTTTATAAAGGGTATATTTTTTAAACACTATTTAATTCATTATAATTCATTTGATTTTAATAAATCCTAGAAAATATACTCTTTTGTTTATTTAGTTAAAATTTATTTTTTAGAAAAGTTTCATATTTAATTTCTTAAAAAGTAATTTTATTAAATATTTTATTGTGTCTAAATGGTATTTAAATCGTTATAAATCTATATGATTTAAGTAAATTTTGAAACTTTGTCAAAAATTAATTTAAACCCCTCTGATTTTTTGAGCAACTTGGAGATGTGTTTCGGTTTCAAAAAGCATTCTAAAAGAAGTTTTATAACTAAATTTTTCTAGTCATCTTTTAAAAATAAAAAGCTGTCATCGCATATGCATACTCTGGCTTGTGCATATCATTTCATGTTAGGAGCCGAGCTAACTGAGAAGGAGTTCAACAACGTTTTGTTCATCGAGGAAACTAATTAACTTTAAGCAAAGCCCAGGCAAACCTCCGTGCATTAACTTATTTTAATATTTTCCTTTCATCACAGTGTATGGTTAGTGATGTACTGTGCATTAGGTTTATAGGAGTTGATTGCAACCATAGATTACATGATAGTTACCTGATTACCCATGTTAAGTGTCTATGATACAGGAAACTCGATATAGAGCTATGCTATAAGTCATAGTTAACGGTAGAAGTCGAGTGAATGGAAACTTCACTCACAAAATATAGGTTATCCCCTTTGGTTTGAAAGTATTACATAAAATAAAGAAGTTGGTTTAGTGGTATCACATGAGATAATGAATTGGAGACCGGACGAGGGTGATATATAGGATGGATTGAGAAGGCCGAGCTTTTATGGTGGTAGCCTCGTCTGTGTCGATTAAGGACTCTACCGTTGTTGATCTCATTGAGCAAGTTTGAATAGTACTGATTACATACCAGAGGAATGGGATCTGGGAAATCGATGTAGATTGAAGTATAGCCTTGTGTGGACGTACCTCACCTTCCTAGCGGATTGAAATAGCATCTGCAAAAGGGGTTGTACCTCACAAGTCGTGGTTGTGTAGGGCCCTTTTGCTTGAGACAGTGGTCGCAGACCGATATGGCAGTAGTCTTGTGAAAGGTTGCCGCGTACAAATTTTGAGAAGTGTGTATGTGTCGTGTAATTAAGTTTCTTCAGCTGGATGTAAATCGATTATAATCGTTGTCCCTCAAAGTAACGAGTACCACTTGTCTCTTTGAGTCACATCGTAGTAAGAACTAAACGAAGAAGTAGTTGAGGAAGAGATTATGATTTGTTTGATATATCTATTAAATTGTTAGGCAACCATGATTGTGGTAGTTGACAGTGCAAATTAAATTTATATTCTCTTACACTTAATCTGCTGCTAAAACTTGAAAGTAAGGATCCACTTTTAGCACTGGTTTTTGCAAACAGCTATCCCATGTAAGTCAGCCTTATCAAATTTTTTGGAGTCGGCTGTAGTTAGCCATATTGACGGGTAAGACTTGCTAGGAATTCGAATGCTCAGGTCGTGCTCTCTGTTGGTTTTGGTTGCATATTCTCTCTCTCTCCCTTCTCCGAAACAACTGATAGGAGTGCTCTCTGTTGTGTGCTGCTAGAAGATGCATCGTATGGGTTTGATGTCATCTTATGTTTAATATCTAGAAGACCCTAGTAGTCTTTCAAATAAGGTGATTGCTTCCGTGCCTTTAAAATCCTTTGTTTTATGAACTTAAACAACCGTTTGTATTATATCTTATCGTGCTTGAATTGTATTATTGGTTCTCGCTTCGTCGAGTGACACTCGATAAGATCCTGTGGTCGATGGATCGTCTCCTTTTGAGGGGGTCTGTCACAATGATGATGAGAACTGTGGATGGACGACTCAAGCATACATCAAGTATCTGCATAATCGGATGACACAGTTGTATGAGGAGCCAACTGATCCGCAGCATCATGTAGGTGACCCCGAGAACATTGTCAGCATCGCTGAGGATGATAATACCATATGCGATGATGTATTTTGCAGTGCTCACATCATAAGTCTAGAGCTGCAAATCCACTACCTGCAAATTCACCACCGCCAATAAACTATATGCACAACACCAACTATTCCGTAGGATCCTCCCATTTTCATTAGAGTAAAAGTAGAAATGGAGCATCTGTACCCACCTAGCGTAAAATTATGTTTCCCTAAAGCGTGTTAGGATTACATCGGTGCATGGCATAATAGATACGTTATTATTCGTCTACTATGTAATTCTATTTTATGTATTAAAATATATATGTGTCGGGCTATTATAATATTAATATTATATTCTCTATTTTAATTTTCTCAATAATATTATTACTCTTTTATTTTGTAATATCAATATTATCAAGTTTTTAATAATAACATTTCGTAAAATTTATACATAAGAATAAATTACAAATAAAGTAATACTAAATAATTGAAAACATATTTTGCATGATTAGAAAGTTGAATACACGACTTCTCTGAAGTCGAATACCCAATATTCGACTTCTGAGAACTCGAATAACCAATATTCGTCTTCTGTTAAATCGTACGCTGGATATGCGACATATCCAGTATATGCGACATATCTAGTGTTCGACTTCTTTTTATGTGCACATCCAGCGTTCAACTTAGTATTTTTATTATTATTTCCCAACGTAGAGTATTAATTCTGTAATTTTTGAAAAAATACATATTATTTTAAAAAATTCTGCAAACGGCACCTAAAATAAAAGCAGAGATCACGACTTGGCCAGACAGCCGTTGCAGAGGGCCTGCGCGGCTTCTATCCCCTTTCCTCCGGCCTGCGGTCGTGCTTTGCTCTATCACACTCCTCACACTTCACAGTCCGGCGGCGGAGAGAGCGGTACTGTTCGTCTTCCACTTCAATCCGCCGCTTTCGCTTTGGATCTCCCCTCGAAGAGGTCTATTCTCTAAATTAATCTACGTTGTCTGCTTCTTCCTCTGTCTGCATCTATCGTTATTCTTTATATGGTTGCTTCCATCTAACTGGATCTAATACTGCGCAGAAAGATCGGCCGAAGAATTGCAAAATGTTGGGCGGTTTCCTTTCCAGGGTGCTCCTGTATGACCGCTCATCCTTCCATTATTGAAAAAAAATTATTGGCAGATTCAGTGGTTTTCGATTGTTGCATTGGGTTGGAACCTATAACCGGTTTCTTTTCATTTCTTTTTATTTTAGTTCACATTTTTCCTGGATGGCGGCCATTGGTATGTGTCTTTGGGTGTAGATTTGTCCCTCCGTCTTATTCGGTAGCACAATGAGAGAATCTATACATTATTTATTATGTAGACATGACGAAATTATCAATGCATTGAAATTTTCTCTTTGGATATTTTGGGTTTGAAGAAGTTTTTTTTTTTGTTGACATTCAATGGACAAATCAAATTTCTGCTCTACTTCGAGCTGTATGTTATAATAATGAGCTGTCTTCAAACGTTCCCATACTAATGTCTTGTGATCTGCAGTGCCGTTTTGCATTTTTTTTATTTTCCCATTTTCCACGATCTACTATACGGCTCAAGAGCATTTAGTAATATACGGGCCCCTCTAGTTTTATGTGCTTGTGGGTTCATACTTTATATGTCCTCAAGAAGTTATCCTCTGAAATGTAGGCGCGAAAATAATCAGTGCATCTTCCGACAGCCAACAGCCCCAGTTTATCAATTGTTGTGTTGAGCTAGAGAAAAAGCAAGAAAACAAAGTGCTTGGGTAATAGCGTGCATAAAAAACCAATTATTTGATTAATGTCTTGGTGCTTTTGTGTAATTTCATAATACAGGTTGGCGTTTGGCTATGCTTATCCTGCTTATGAATGCTACAAAACAGTGGAGTTTAACAGGCCTGATATTGAACAACTCATCTTTTGGTGTCAGTATTGGTAAGATGTACTCCTATTTTAATCCAGTGAGTTAAGATGTCCAAAATGAATATGATACTCTATTGTGGCACATGTCCAGGATTTTAGTTGCTCTGTTAACAGTCTTGGAAATATTTGGGGACGTTACAATATCATGGTGAGTAGGATGCACTTTTTTGCTTATCTGTGTAACAGAGTGATAAACTCCTGCATGATGCTTGTCTTATCTCAGGTTACCACTGTACTCAGAAGCCAAGCTTATGTTCTATATATATTTATGGTGCCCAAAGACTAAGGTACTTGATTTTATTTTCAAACTTTGTGTTCTTGCTTCTGCATTCTTGTTCGTGCCTGAGTAATCTAAATTATTATTACAGGGAACTACCTGTGTATGAATCCTTCTTTAGGCCATACATCCCACAACATGAGAACGACATTGATCGTAATATTCTTGAGTTTATAGCAAGAGCTAGTGATATCTTTATTGTTTACTGGCAGAAGGCTACCACTTTCGGACATAAAACTTTCTTTTACATTTTTAAGTATATAGCTTCACAGTCATCATCACAATTATCAAAAGCACGACCTTCACAGGTACGCAAGAAGTACTAGAACATTATATGTGGTTCACAAATCTTGTTTATTTTCAAAGTTTTTGCTCTAAAAACAATAACATCTAGCCAATACTGAATTTTGCATGGTGATATCTAGTTATCTATTTCTTTCTACTGGTTTCTTCCAGGAGTTCCATTGTTCACATTAAAAGGGTTTGTGCGTCATACCAACTTATCAAAATTCCTTTAGAAAATAATAAAAAGTGCTTATCATATCTGTAGCATACATGTTGTGACTTAAGACTAAACACAACTAATTGAAGCGTTGTTTACTAAAGAACTAATTAAAGCACTCGTGGTAACAACTGGGATGAGATAAATGATTAAACATATAGGATTCTGAAAATAGCTAGGTCATTTAAAATTATATCAATGATCATAAATTTTCCTTTGTGTCAGGT
This sequence comes from Zoysia pacifica, assembly GCA_001602315.1. Lineage (NCBI taxonomy): Eukaryota > Viridiplantae > Streptophyta > Magnoliopsida > Poales > Poaceae > Zoysia > Zoysia pacifica. Next base: position 29,050 of record BCLH01000674.1, read on the forward strand.
TTCTTTTATTTCTTTAGTGTGAAAAAATAAAAAATCAGACTGATTTTTCTTTCAGTAGTATTGTAAGCGGATATGATAACATTTTATGGTTATTCTAATCTATCTTCTGTTTTTATTGTTATTTTACTTATATTTCTTGATACATTTGTAGCAGAAATCACAGCCCCAACAGCAGCATCAGGTGCCACTGAAAAAAACAACCACCCTTCGCAGAGCAGCCTCTGCTGCTGCTCGACAGGCAGCAGTTACATGGCAGCAGTCACTGGAGACACATCGCTCCATCTACCACAAAGATCAGGCGTCTAATAACTTCAAAATCTGCTCCAGTGGCACCCACAAAATCCATCCCAGTTCCAAATAAAGATAAACCGTCAGAAGAAACTAATGCTAGCAAAGTCAAACTGACAGCTGAAGTGGCACCAGCTTTGGTGAAAAACGCTAATGCACCAATTATTGAGATTAAAGCCTCAGCAGCCACTGAGGCTGAGACAGATGATATGGTCACCGATCAAATTGATCATAGTACTACAGAGAGAAGGCACCAATGGAGGAGGCGCTCCGACTACACGTGCAAGGCTAAGGAGGCGTGTTTGACAATGGAACCACTGTTGCTGTTAATGGCCCTATAGTAGATTAACGGTGCTGCATTTCATCGTTCTTGTCCATATTAATGGATGCTTAGTTGCTCTTCAATTCATGGTTGATGATTTCGTAGTAGATTCATGCATTAGATCTTCGTTTGGAATATCGTTCCATTCCTGTTTGGGTAGTTTGCTATTGTTCTTGGATGCTGTAAATATTAAGTTTTAGGTGGCATGTTTCGTCAGGGCAGCATGGGCACGGTCATAATGGAGAAGTGAATTCTCTTTTTTGTTGACTGAACGGTAAAAGCTTCAAACCGGCTGTCTCATGCTTCCAGTCATTCATTTGATAAATTCACCTTGATTTGATCGTTTTATTACCCCTATTATACTTGTTTGCTCAAATGTTAGTAGGTTGCTGCTGTTTGGACCCAAAGTCACCACTGCTGCTGCTGTTAGCAATATCTGCTCCTGGTCATTTACTTGTTTTGCCCAATCTCATTGATCTCTTTCTTCCATTGATCTCTTCTAACAGACACGGCGTGAATGATGGAATTCCTGAATCAAATCTCTGATTGACATGCTGCAATCTTCTCTAATTGGTAGTTAATCTGATAGACGACAGCTAGCAACCGACTTTGCTCCCTTTCTTTCTCGCTTGCTTAATGGGCACATGAACTGAGAATCTGAGATCATTGCACAACCAGTGCCTTTCATCTGGTGAAAGAAAACATTCACAGACAAGTCGAATGTGCAGCAGAGGAATTCTCTTTGCTTGACGGGTTCTTGTCACACCGAATTTGGTAAATGCAAAACTCGATGACATTTACATGTATGCTAAGATCAGTTTTATCATATATGTAGGACAATTAAGTGATAATCAGTTGTATATCGGTAAATAAATAATAAATATCAGAGTTTTAAAAAGCAGAGGAAACTTTTGAACACACCACACGCAATCAACTGGTGGCAACGCGATCTTTTATACTACGTCTTTAATTTATCGTTGACTTGACTTCTTTGATCTTTTCGTCACTGAGCAGCATTTATGGGCAATAAAACAACAAAAATAACACACATGAGTACATAAATTACTCAACAAGTGGAGAAAGATGACATGAGGGTCATAAAAAAAAATACTATACAAGGTTAATGCACTACTGCCATCTAAAAACTATTGTTACTAAACATCATATTTACTAAGTTTGAACTCCCAACCAAGAACAAAGAGACCTCATCGGATTTCATCCTACTACCAAACTCATCAGGGTACCAACACTTGGCTACCAACTCATCGGGTCCTACCCGACTACCGAGAAAAGATTAACCAAATCCAACCAATTCATACGGTGGAACTAATCGTGAAGCAGTTCAGGGTGCTCTTGATCGTGAGCACGGCTGTCATGATAGTTTTATCTCTCGAGAATTTGCACACTTTTAAGCACAAAAAGTGATTTCATCCTCTGTTGCCAGGTGGACTAAAAACATTCATTATACCAGTATCCGTCGATACATAACACACTTCCTTTGGTGTGTGACCAAAAGGTCACTGCAAAGCCTTTACAAGGTGTCACTTGGTCTGTATGCACCCGCTAAGGTTTCACCGTCACGACATCCATAGAGTCTATTTTACCTCCGTCGTAGAAGCCTCCTCTTGCGCCGCTACACCACCACATGGTGCACACCAAACTAAGCTCAACCAATTAGTCGGCTAGGGTCTACCATTTAAGCTTTGTGGTTGCGCTATAAAGCCATGTTATATGGTTCACGAATCAGTTCTTAGAATCTAAAGCAAGAACTAGCACATACCAAACACCGAATAATATCTAAGAGCATCATACCATACCATCCATCATGCTCAGATTCTCTATACACTAAGTCATTATCATTTTAATTAACATGAAGATGATTAAGTTATATATATACCATTAACCAATTTTAGTAATTCAAGTTTTACTCAAATCCCAACTAAGACATCAAACTAAGCATATAAAATAAACTACCACTACACCTGACCACGAGCCAGCTTCAAAGAATTATGAGAAATATTCTAGTAAACCCAACATAGGATTCCAATTTAAGACTAGCATGCATTATCTAAATTCTTATGTAATCCTAAATAGGAGCAATGTGATCAAGGACATTTGCCTCAAAATGTTGCTTAGCGGTCTTCAAGCTTCACTTCATAGCCTCTCCTGATTTGGACTTGTATTCTTCTCTTCACACGATCACCGACAAACAAACAATCAAACAAATAACTAAGGATCATGTGCAATATTGAAGGGTCATTTTGAAGTGCTATCAAAGTTTAGAGAACTCACCAAGGATTAATTTACAGCAAGAAATGTAAAAGCGTTAGATGATAACAAGTGGTGAACGGCGGCAACACGTCTGTCTATCCACAAACAGCACAGCAAAGACATATGTGTTCCCGATTATTGGCTACACAATTCAAGGAAATCTTTGAACATAAACGTGGCTAATTATGTGGAACATAATAGAGATATGATGGTTTGGACAAGATTTAATCTGAGAAGGAGATCAACGAGTGGGATAGAGATTTGGTCCTGCAGCGGCAGTTGAAGAACAAATCGCGTTCCTACTGAAACCGAGATGAATCATAGTGAATCATTTGGTGATGATGAAGGGGATTCTATAGAACACAACATAGTATAGGTTTTTCATTGAAATAATGATCGAAATTGAGGTAAACAAGGATAGAATTACCGATGTACGCATTGGACAGATCTAAAACAAGGAGCAGTATTGATTGCGATGGAGATCCCCAAAGCTACAGACCTCCGTTGGCCATGAATTTCAGATATGTTGTAGAGGACTTCAAGGAGCACATCTTGGCAAAATTTCATCGAATTTCGTTGGACGGATCGCATTGGAGGATCTGTGTCTACTCGCGAGTTGGCTGCGAGTTGAGCGAGTTGAGGGGTTGGGGGAGGACGTGGAGTGGATAGGAAAGGGTGAAAATGGCTAGAGATGGTGGGGAAGTTGAAGGGAAAGAGGTTATTTGGGAGCTTTAGGGTCATTTCTTTTATTTTTGAGTGGATAGAGTATGCGGAAGGGTGAAAAACTCTTCACATCTCGAAATAAGAAATTTCGAGGTGTGACAGTTCTCCGCTTCTTTTTGTTACTAATTGATTTGTGGCTGATTGAACATGATGAATTTTGTATCTCAATGTGTTCACTTCGTGGCATTTACGTCTAACAAAAAAGGGGAAAAGAAACTGAACTTTGCATTGTGCACATGGGGTTGCGTCTGTCTCGCTGGTAGGCACGGTGAGAGGTAGTGAAGGGTTGATCCAGCGAGCGTAGCAAATGCAGTGATAATCAAAGCTACACGTTGTGGCTTTACACAAAGGATGAGATTGAGGGCCAGGGGGAAAGCTCCGGAGCATGCCAGTGCGCGGTAGTATGGTGTGGTGTCCACCTCTGTTCTGATATTTGAATACAGTACTAGGTGTTGGGATAATAATCTGCAAGCTAGGAGTAAAAGATAACACAACATTAGTTTCAAGATTGTGGTTAATCACAAAATTAACTAAGAGATAATGGATGACAGAATGAACCAACCATGCAGGAAGATCACGATCTGATCCTTGGCATAACCTTTTGTCGCTTGTAGCCTAGCTCATACAACACATATAAAGAGGGGGAGTGACGCCCAGAACAGAGGACACACGACATTCTGGCAGACACCACCCTACAAACCCTAAGTCCGACCATAAAGGGTGCTGAAACGACTTGAAGACCGTCAACCTCGCTAGTGCAGTTGCTTTCACTGGACAAACAAAGATTAGAAGGGAAAGGGGGCACCCATGCAGTGGACTATAGAAATCCATCGACATTAGACGCAATGGATGTGTTCTCCACTTTAGGACATGGTTCATCTCTTAATTCCACACTTATGTGAGATATGTTCATGTTTTAGGCTAATGATTCTAAGATTAAGTTCCTAAGTATCACCCCCTCCATTTGATTATTTCTCTTATTTTAAAAAAATAGTTCAAATGTGAAAATTAAAGTTGTGATTCCAATAACTTTAATGATAAAGCAATAAAATATATAATACATTTATCATTTTTTAAATAAAATAGATAATCAAAATTAATGTTAAAAGTCAACAGCAATAACAATTTTAGAAATCTTTACTATTTAAAAAGCACAGTTTTATTTCTATGTACATTGTTGACACCCAAAATTTGCATCCTGAAAAGACCGAAAGTTCTGATTTTCCAAACCGGACGCTCTGATTTGGTAGACCGAATACGTTAAGAAATATGTAAATTCTGTCCGATAATGATTATTTCGCAAGAATTATTTTTCAACTTGTTTTTCAGGACGTGGAACATATTTTGGAAGCGATTGGCTAAATTCTACTAAAGAAGGAATAAAGTGCTTAAAAAGACATAAAAATGAAGCCAAATTCATAATTTGAAGGCTCCATGACGTAGCCCTCGCCAAGACGATCAAAACGGATATATAGATCGTCTAATTTGTAGATCGGACGAGAAAATTATGGATTTAACAAAAAAGATCTGAGTCGCCACTGAAGTATTCGTCACCGGAGTGTTCGATAATGTATCGAAGTGTCCGGAAAGCCCTCTTTGGACCTGGGATTTTGTTCATCGGAGTCTCCGACGATGTGCCAGAGTGTCCGGTACCCAAAGTTTGTTTTTTGTTGTTTTAATAGCAGATTAGATCTAATTTGTTTCCTAATAGATAGGATTCGTTGCTTTATGTGGTAAGACCACCCCACCTCTATATAAAGAGGCCTAAGGCCAATTGAGGATGTAACCCAATTGATTCTACCAATTGCCCCTTTACTTTTTATCTCTCTAAACTCTAATCCTCTTCCAACCTCCTATGTTATTCATCCACCAATTTTCACAGCCATAGATGATGTCCTAGGGCCTGCCGGCCGACCTAGGGCACGTCCGGCGACGCTCACGCCCAGACGGGGTCTCTCTCGGGCGGGAGATTCGATGGTCTTTACTAGTTTGTTCGTAAACTAGTCGTTCTTCACCACGAAATCGCGTTGCCTATTACTTTGTAGGTTTGCCTAGAAACCTAGCCGCATTTCATAGCGAAATCGTGATACCTATCTCTTTCCAAACCATCGGAGGTGACTTTGCCGATCTAGTCTGTTGCAACCCGCACGACCTAGTGCTCTTCGTGTGTTGACCAGATCCGAGCGTCAACACACTTTTTGGCGACTCCGCTGGGGAAGATTATTCATTTTTCATTGTAGTAACCGAATTTTTCTAACCTAGCCTTTTTCCTAATCGATCCATCTTTGTGATTCGCCGTCACCATTGTGTCCGGCCTCTTTGGGCCGATTGCATCTATTTGCGGTTGTTCTTATTCTTGTTTCAGATTTTACTCGCAAAGGCCAAGAATAAAGAAAGAATCAAGACTAACTTGTTGTTGCGGTTTGATCAAGTCAAATAGAGACAAACACATGGCAAGTTATCCATACCGCTATGATCAACCCGAGGTAAAATTTCCAAATGAGATGTCAGTTTTTCAAGCACCACAAATTCTCATGTTGATGTTGCTAGATATCATAGTGAGCATATTGCATCGACTAGTCATTATATTGATAGTGGTCTTACCTATTCAAATCATTATTCTGAATATATGTAAAGACCCATTGTTCACAATGCATTTACTCTGAGTTTTAGTAATACTAGCAAAACTTTTTTGAGCAAAATACTAGCAACACTCAATATGCATATAGTTGTACATCGACAATGGAGCTGTCTCATATGCTAATGGACATTCATCAAAGTCAGGCCAACTTGATGAGTTGGGCCAACTTTTATGAAACACCACATACTAATAGTTCTATGAATGTCCAATATGGTGGTTTTTCTTCCAATGCATCGGCACCGATTGCACCATCTATGATAACATCATATAATGTGTCAGTACATGACACATATGGCCATATGATACTTTGCATGTTGGTAGAGTGAAGGTAACATCTACAAGTTCAGCACTATACTCAAGTCTTCATGATCATAATTTGACTTCTTACGTTGTTGAAAATTGTAGCCGAATTAATGAAAATTTAGCAATCATCCACATACCTGGACATGCTACACTTGCACATACTTCGCCCACTAATTCGGCTGTGGATTCAAATAAGAATCATAGCCGAATAAATACGGCAATGATTCCTACGATAGTCCAAGAAATATCTCCAGAAATCAATGAGGGAATAGATGAGATGTTTGCAAAAAGCCTTGCAAAAGTCAAAAACCGTTTTGATAAAAAGCTGATTGTTACTGAATTATCAGCTACATGCGAGGTCGAGGAAATAAACATAGCTACACAAGAGGATGTCAAATGTAAAAAGGTATCTATATTCGATTTTTGGTATGGCAGGGGCTGATCCCGATCTTTCGATGAGAGGAGGATAGCTTCGATTTAGGGTGGATTCGACGTTGACTGTTCGACTACAACAACCAACAGGGTTGCTGCGCCTTAGCAACAGGTACACCGGCTCTGATTTGTTGTTGTTCTTGCTGTGCCAAGAACAACCCTGAACCTGCGAGCAATCGAGAACAAGCAAGAACAAGATGAACAGGTAGACAACTCACAGATCTGGATATAATCACGAAATTGGGGTTCTGAATTAAGCAAATCGGGTGGTCTCGTCGACACACGCGTTTACAAGGAAGTAGCTAAGGCTAAACTTGCATCTGAATAAAACCCACCCTCAAATGACAGCTGTTGGCAGGGGCTGATGGATCTGGTGGTGATTAAAAAAAATCGTGAAAAGAACTCAACTCTAAAGGATGAAACCCTAGGAACCAGCAACTCAATCAATCAATGTAACCAAAAACTCAACAAGTATTGACCACGCAGAACAGCAAGGCACAAATTTGTTTTGGAAATTTTAGGTCTACCCTATTCTTTTTGTTTTGTGGGCAATTTCTGGACTATAAGCAATAAAATCTAATAGATTGGTAGATACTCTCACCGATAAACCTTGCTCTGATACCATATGGTATGGCAGGGGCTGATCTCGATCTTTCGATGAGAGGAGGATAGCTTCGATTTGGGGTGGATTCGACGTTGGCTGTTCGACTACAACAACCAACAGGGTTGCTACGCCTTAGCAACAGGTACACCGGATCCGATTTGTTGTTGTTCTTGCTGTGCCAAGAACAACCCTGAACCTGCGAGCAATCGAGAACAAGCAAGAACAAGATGAACAGATAGACAACTCACAGATCTGGATATAATCACGAAATTGGGGTTCTGAATCAAGCAAATCGGGTGGTCTCGTCGACACACGCGTTTACAAGGAAGTAGCTAAGGCTAAACTTGCATCTGAACAAAACCCACCCTCAAATGACGGCTGCCACAGGTTTATATAGTGGGAAGACGTCTTGGAGGCGTTGGAGGGACTCAAACCCTAACTTAGAGAGGGCCCCTAATGGACTAAACTGGATACAATGGGCCTCAGCCCATGACTGGAGATCCGAACGCTTTTTTGACAATTCTGATCACGTTTGGAGAAGTTTGAAGCTGAGGTTGGACCCATCTGAAAGTAGACTTTGAGATCTTTCCTATGAGTACTCATTTGCCTTCAACAACATCCGGAGTGAAAAGTTATGACCGAAACAATCCAGCCCTGATTGATGGTCCGATCATGCTTTATGGTCTTGGTGCTCCTCCCATGTTCCTAATCATAACAAAATCACCACAAGAATTTAGTAGTACTCCATTCTGAGAAGAACTACTATAGATAGTGAGAAATGACTTGACCTGATAATTAAGTTAACGCGCTCAAGCTCGTGTCATGGGTCCTTCTTGTGCAATTGGTTTGGTTGTGTCTGTGGAAGTAATGTCCTCATCAATTTTTCTAAAGAGATCATATGTTTGTCAAGTGATTATACCATTATTCATCGACCTCAACCCGTAACCGAACAAGGTTCGGTTAATAAAGATCATCAATGAAAGCACGGATACAGGGACGAAAGGAAGACAAAGGCGTTGCTATACCAAAGTTTGATCTATATCAAGGTTCCAGGTCTCTTCGACACATTTAATAAGGTATGCTTTACAAGTGCTTTACTTAATTCCCAATCAGATCAAAAAATTTTAGTTAATACATATATTAGTACTGCCATAGAAAATAATTCTGAGAGATCGATTGAGAAGAGTAATTTACTTGTTAGCAACAGAGAGTCTTCACATAGTGTCCGTCTATGCATTGTAAAAATTAGAAAGGCCGATAACAGTAATATTTTAGCATTCAAGGTTTCAACTTCGTCATTGCCTAAGTTGTTATCTAAATGGTTTACTTGTGACCAATCGGGTTTTAAAAGAACGAAATCAAGACTAACCAATGTTGCAAAAACCCATGCTTGTGTGATAAATTCTAAAGCATTCGGAAATCAGAACACAAGTAAATGTGTAGCCGAATGGGTAGATGAGAAATCTGAACCATTCGTTTGCTTAGTCTTAAAGCTGTCTCCCCGATAGAATCCGCTAAAGAAAACAAAGTACACTTTAGATTTGACTTTGTGTGATGATCTATTTGATAGCTTGCTAGAGAATAATTTTATTAGACTCATGGATCATAAAGTCATATCATCACTTCAAAATATAAGGAAACGAACATATTGTAAATGGCATAATTCTTTTGATCATAGTACTAACAATTGCAATATGTTCCGTCAAAAAGCCCAATCGGCCATTGATAAAGGACGATTGACTTTTAGAGAAACGCAGAAAGATGATCAATTGGATCCAATTGGTCTTGATAGCAAAGAATTATCAAATCGATCATGGGCCGATTCATCTAAGAGCAGCAAGTTGATTCTTGGTAAAAATAGTTTAAAGCCCTCCGATAAAGAAAACGCAGTTGTCGATGAGATTCATGAAAGTAACAATTTTAAAGAGATTATAGAAGATCCATCATGCACTGGGAGGCAACAAAGTGTTCTTAAGCTTGCTCATGACCGATTAACTTCAAATTGGCCAAATCTAGCAACGCTGAAAAAACTGAGATGTCTGGTTTATCAAATCGAAACTTTTGGTTTTCACAAGGTCAATGAAATGAGCAGAAATTCAGGAATCAATTTGAAGAAAGTTAATGGAGGTAGATTCCATGGTCAGCATAAGGGTAGAAAATCAAAGCTTACTATTGAGAAGTTTTTGGCTAAATATGTGAAAGAGAGAGATGCAAAGAAGGATCACAGGCCAAATTACCCCGAGCCATCAAGAATACCTTCGAAACACAAATATGAAGGCTGGAATCGGCAAAATAATAAGGGTTGTTCGGAAAATCCATATACTTCTTTTACTCCATATACCCACTGTAGTTTTCCATCCTTATTCATCATAGGAATAGCATGGTCCTAAGATGCAACCTCAATCATCTCATAGAAACAATGCCACCACAAGAAAGCAAACCACTGAGAAATAACCATATTTGTAAGACCGTTTCGATAAAAAGAATCGATCAACCGCTCAAGAGAAGAGGAAGGTGGTTCGATAAGTCTATCGTATCAAAAATAGATGATCATAAGGATAAAAGTTCAGATATGAATCTAAGTGAAGGAAAGCCGATTTATGCTTTGAAAACTTTGGCTGTTAACGGCAAAAAGATGAAGCAACCAAGTGTTGATATTCTTGATGCCAAATCTGAACCAAAGTAGTTGAAGGTGCACAAGAGCAAATTAGAGTTGCCAATTTTCAAGACGAAGACACAACCAAAAGGTCCACTCGGTTTCTCAAATTGGCAAACAAAGAAATTGCAAAAACTTAGTATGAAAGAATTGAAAAAGAAGGGCATGGCATGGATTTCCAATGAAAGTTTGCAAAAACATGACAGTAGTGATAGTCAAGTGATGGGTACAAAGAAGATATTGGAAAAGAAAAAGACTAAAAAGCAATTAAGGTATGTACCCAATCATCAAAACTATTGGTCATTTCTTCATCATGATTTATCGTCCATGTCCCCAATGCGAATGTCTTGGAATCATCCTCATGCTATTTACTCTCATCCTTCTTGACTTATTTAAATTAATCTTTGGGCACCCAAATACTATGCATATCATGAAGGGTTATTCTTAAATGGCCGTGCCATTGCTTAAGTTGTTTTTGGATGTGAAGACCGAAATCACTACATGCATGGCATTTGCACTACTTCTTAGAGTTTATTTCGGTCATATGAGTCATGTGAAGGAGAGATCATGATGCTCACATCTGTCAATTCCTAGATGCTAAGTCTTATATTATGAATTTGGTATTGTTGGGCATTTATGCGTCTAATGATCATTGATATGTATTTGGCATGACGAGTATCCGGTGGTCGCAATGTCAATAGAACTTGATTGTCAAAACAACCGATACTCAAAGGTATCGATGCTGAAATTTTAAAAGATCGAGGGTCCCGATTTAGTGAATGAGAAGTTCTTGTTCTTGATAATTTGGCTATCTTTGTTCTGAAGCTTAGTGAAACCGAATTAGAGTATTAGAAAGTCTTTTAGGCACTACCCATGTGATTCTAACACAATGTTTCAAAATAAGTTCAAGATTCGGTATGTAACTGTTTTATGAGTTACCGAGTTTTATTACCGAACTTTGAAATATGGCGAGAATGCTTAAATACAAGACAACACAGTTTGTATGGGTAAGAGTTCATGTAACTTGTGTAGCCGATGAGTTGGACCAACCATCGTTAAGCTTCTCATAATTTCAACGCTCGGGGGGCAAAAGCCACTGAGTAAAATATAATGGAGAGTATTTCACCCGTAAGAGTCCAAGATTACAAGTTTGCACCTCCATTATCTGGTCTTATATTGTTCAAAAGACCAATACTTAAAGTTGGTAACATTGCATACAGAGGTGTTGTAAAGCTCTCACTTTTGGAAAAGTTTTGAAACGTACCATGGTTGAATTTGAGGATGCGAGGATCATTCTCAGAAATTCTCACATGATGAAGATGTTACAATATGAAGGTTTGCAATGCTTGTCGAATATGTGGTAAAATGCTTAGTTCTATTCGGTCAAGAACATGAATGTTATCTTGTGAGAAAATGAGGCCAATAGATGATTTGACTATCACTTTGGATAAAATCTGCAGTCAACCGAAGTATCCGGTATAATGCCGAAGTGTCCGGCAAACCCTCTCGGGTTTAAGGCACTTTGCTCATCGGAATGTCTGGCGTGATGACCGAACTGTCCGGCAAGCCCTCTCGGGTTTTGGTGCTTTGCACACCGAACAGTCCGGTGTAAGACCGGAATGTCCGTGACTGGAGTGTCTGGTGATTTGCTGGACTCCGGTGAGCCCTCTCAGGTTCGACTGTTTTGTGCACCGGACCATCCGGCGTAATGCCGCTCTAAATATTGAACTTTAATGTTCGAAAAGCTGAAATATTTAGTTAATACGATCTAACACATTGCTACAATTGACATAATATTATTTGGGCTACTTGATTAGTTTCTTAGATATATCGATTCTAAATAATTGATATCTTGTTTATCATCATACTTGATAAAATTTGGACAACAAGAATATTTTTTGGTACGTTAGCTTTGCCAAAAAATAGGGAGGCATGTGTTGACACCCAAAATTTGCATCTATGAAAGACCAAAGTTCTGGTTTTCCAAACCGAACGCTCCGATTTGGTAGACCAAATACGGTAAACAATTTCTAAATTCTGTCTGATAATGATTACTTTGCAAGAATTATTTTTCAACATGCTTTTCAGGACGTGGAACATATTTTCGAAGAGATTGGCTAAATTCTACTAAAGAAAGAAAAAAGTGTTTCAAAAGATATGAAGATGAAGCCAAATATTTGAAGGCTCCATGACGTAGCCCTCGCCGAGACGATCGAAACAGACATAACGATCGCTTGATTTGGAGACCGGACGAAGAAATTATGGACATAACAAAAAAAAGTCTGAATCGCCATCGAAGTATCCGGTTCTGAAGTGTTCGGTAAGCCCTCTCTGGACCCGAGATTTTGCCCACCGAAGTCTCCGGCAATGTGCCAGTGTTTTCGGTACCCGAAGTCTGTTTTTGATAGTTTTAATAGCAGATTAGATCTAATTTGTTTCTTAATGGATAGGATTCATTGCTCCATAGGGTATGATCATCCTACCTCTGTACAAAGAGGTCTAAGGCCGATTGATCAAGTAATCCAATCCATTCTATTAATTGCCCCTTTTATTTTTTATTTCTTCAAACCCTAATTCTCTTGCAACCTTCTATGCTATTCATCCACCGGTCTTCACGGCCATAGATGACGTCGTAGGGCCTGCCGGCCGATCTAGGGCACGTTCGGCGATGCTCACATCTAGATGGGGTCTCTCTCGGGTAGGAGATTCGATAGCTTTTGCTAGTTTGCTTGTAAACTAGTCATTCTTCACCATGAAAGCACATTGTCTATCACTTTACAGGTTTGCTCATAAATCTAGGCACCTTTCATAGTAAAATCATGATACCTAACTCTTTCCAAACCATCAGAGATGACCTCGCCGATTTGGTCCATTGCGACCCGCACGACCTAGTGCTTTTCGTATGTTGACTCGATTCGAGCGTCAACATACACCTTACAAAACATCTCAAACAAAGATGGGTTATACTACATGCACATGAAAAAATAGACTCAAAGTTATCTCTTTTTACAAATCAAATAAATAAAATTTGTCTATAGATTCTCTTTGAGGAGCTCTTACAGATCTCTCAGATCTTGAAGACAGATCTTGACCAACAAGGACCACTATTAGTTAAAGAAAAATGCAACTATTCGAAACAAATATATGAGATTCAAAGAAAGTTTTTAAAAAACAAAAATAAATTTATTTCAAACCATTCAAAAAAATTTAAAATTTTAATATTAATATATTTCTTAAGTTAATATTTTTACCGTAGCGATAGCAACCAAACTAAAGGTCCGTTTGAATGTGCTTCTATCGCCGCTGCAGCGATAAAATAACTTTTTACTGTAGCATAACTGCAAACGTAGCACAACCGCAGCAAGGGAAAAGGCAGCCGATCGCGTCCTAAAGTACTATTTATGTGGCAGCCAGTGGTTATCAATTTTGATGAAATATGTTTTATGTAAATATGGTGATTTTCTGAACAATTACTGAAAATAAAAACGATGTTTACGTAGCTCGCGCGACATTCTGCTAGATGTGATCACGAGTCCGGAGGTGCCAGCTCCGGTAACCGGCACCTTAAATTCATGCGTTCCTTTATGCAGGGAATAAGCCGAAGGAACATCATGCACAACACTACCCTGATTCGTTTATCACCGGCTGTATTAATTCATTATCTCAGAATCTGGGACGTGTCCAATGCATGACACATACAGGACATATTCCATCACTTGCGAACGTTTCTCGTCACAAACCGTATCACGCAACATGGACCAAAGTCCCATACACGAGAGATGGGACGCCTGTACAACGAAACAAGTAAAAAGCGGGCGGAGAGAGAGGTGCTGCTATGCGTCTCGAGCCGCCGCGCGTCTTCCTGCTTTCCACGCGTCCCACACGTGCGCCGCCCCCCTCCCCAGTTGAGCCCTCCTGCTGCTTGCAACCAGCAGTCAACTAGGACAGCCAGAAGCTACTACGGCCTTAGTAGTATAAAACGCGCGCGTGCCAACAGCAGCCAACTCTGCAACAAACAAGCTGATCGATCCAATAGCTGATCTATTCATCCGTCTTCACACACCAAGGAAAAGGCCCTGCTTCCATCCCATCGGCTCGTGAGCTCCTCGTCTCTTTTTGGTCACTTTGCCAACGATCGATCGGTTCCTTCCCGTGTCACGAGAAACAACGGCCACCATCGCTGCAACTTGCGAGCTTTTCCCTCGTCTTACTCGTGGTATAAATACGGGCGGCGAGATATGGAGCAGCAGCAGCAGCAGCCGGGGCGGAGGAGCGGCGTGGTGCAGGTGGTGGACGGCTCCGAGATCCGGGCGCTGGTGGAAGACAAGCAGGCGTTCGCCAGGTTCGTCGACGACCGGTTCAGGAAGCTCGACGCCGACCACGACGGAAGGCTCTCCGTGAAGGAGCTGCAGCCGGCTGTTGCGGACATCGGTGCTGCCATCGGGCTTCCGGCCACGGGGTCGTCGCCGCAGGCCGATCACATCTACTCTGAGGTATGCGAGTTTTCTGTTTTCTTGCATCTTTTTTCCTCCAGCTCCTTCCTATTGCATTGACGAACCTGTGACGAGGGGACAAAACTGAGATTTGGATACGTGGTGATTTCACGCCTTTGCGGCTGTACCTTTCGTTAATATATTGCCCACTTTTAGCCACAAACTTTTATCTTGCCCTCTTATACAAGAAAATATATCAGCTTTAAAATCAGAGCACTAGGAAAAAAAAAGAGTTTGTTTCGTTGCAGTGCACTGTAGCTCTCCAACGGACTATGCTGGGCTGCTTAAAAAAAAAAGATTGTGCTGATCTGCTTTAAAAAAAAAAAGAGACTGTGCTGGGCTGCTTAAAAAAAAGACTGTGCTAGGTTGCTTAAGAAAAAGGATTGTGCTGGGCCAACACGACCCAAGCATGACAGAGCACATGCCATCTTACGGTGCAGGCTCGATTATATCATGAGCCGTATCATGCTCGTCCGTGTAGATTGTCACGTGATGGGCTCTGCATGCCGTGCTAGCCTAATGCCTCTATTAACTTTTATATGCATGACTTTTACCTAAATTTCAATTTTTTAACCAGAAATCATTTGAAAACCATGAAAAATGAACAGACAAAGCCGCAGTGAGTTTCAAATATGATTTTTTTGTTGTTATTTACTTTATCATTAGTGGTATTTAAAATATAACTAATAATTTTATACATTCGAATAAATATTTTAAATAAAACGAATGATCAAATTTGATATTATAATTTAATAGTGTCAATAATTTAAAATCGAAGAGAGTAATACACATTCTGCAACTTCTACCGCAGATTCTTAACGAGTTCACCCACGGGAAGCAAACCTCGGTAAACAAGTCAGAGTTCCAGCGCGTGCTATCTGACATACTTCTGGGCATGGCGGCTGGCCTGAAGAGGGATCCAATTGTGATCCTGAGAATCAATGGAGAAGATCTGACTGAGTTTCTAGAGAGTCCGAGATATGAACCAGAAGCAGTCGCCTTGTTTTCGCAAGTGGATACTGGAAATAATGCCTCGATGCGCCAATGCTTGTTGGCAGCTCTTCAACAGCTGACTGTTGACCATGGCATGCCGCCAGCTTCAGACTCATGGGTAATTTTATATAGTCTCAACTTAATTTCTAGTGCCTCTATAGATTTGCTTTGACAATGTTAGGACATAGTTTAGTTATTTAAGCTAAATTTTGTGTCCTAGCGACATCAGAACAATTCTGGAGGGAGCAACTGGGAATCCCTTTCCCGCATTCAGTTCTTTAGCTGGACACTGCAATTACATTTATTAGGTTCTGTGACAGGTCGTTGAACACATTATAGAACCAGCTTTGCAAGAACTCCGCGCTGATCAGCTCGATCAGCCAGCATCCCAAGAGGTTTTCTTCCAAGAATTCAAGAAGCTTTTAGGAATCATCATTCAACGACTGCAACACCACCCTGTGATTGTGGCACATACTGAGAACACCTTTGACGGGAGTGGCATAAGAAAACTACTGTCGAATAAGTTTGAATTGGAGCAGGTATACGAAGAACACTTGAGAATTTCAGTTTCATGGCGAGTCGTAAGTTACAACACACTAATCAGCAATGTTGTCGCTGAACTTATTACAGCTACTGAATTCTGTTTGGAGAGATGTGCCGAAGGAACACAAAGATAAGACATCCATAAAATACCTTCGGGTTGCTCTTGATAGGATGGCAGACTCAGCAACTTTACCACCATATGGCGCTGTTAATCAGGTCATGAATATGTTCCTCTACTCTCAATTACATAAGTAATAATAATTATAAATCGGCTGTGCATGAGAAATACGAAAAGGGGGTTGACTCATGCTAAACATTAAGATGTTCAACTGATTTGGAAATGCAATGTAGGTGGACGCAGTGGTGGACGAAGCATTCAAGATGGCGAAGGCTGATGATGGGATGACCGTGGACGAAGCAGAGTTCAAGAAGCTGCTGACGGAGATCCTTGGAGCCATCATGCTGCAGTTGGATGGTAACCCAATCCGTGTCTCAACCAACACCGTGGTCCATGAGCCGATGTCCACTTCCTCGTCCCTGTTGCCGGCGACACCCGTGTCTCCGATGGTGTCTTCACCTAGTGAATAAAGAAATTTCAAATGACAAAATATAACCGTAGAGAAGAATTTGCACTGTGCAGTGACTATCGCGATGCAATAACATCGTAGCTTGCATGTAAATGGCGAAGATGCATATATGCTGCCTGTAACTCTTGCGTTTCCTTGTGAAAATAAAGGGCTTCTGAACAAGTGAGAAATGTGTTACTTCAGGTTGTTACAAGGAGCCACTAGACAGTTGTATGTTTTGGACTTTGGAAGCAGATAAAATTCTAGACAACATACCTGCTCTGTCAGTTAAATATACTCTCTAATTTTAAAATATTGGCATCATTAATTTTTGTCATCATCTTTAATCATTCATCGTATTAAAAAATTTATTTAGATGTGTAATTTTTTTTATTATTTGCTTTATCATTTGCGGTATTTAAATCAAGGCTAATTTACATATTAGAATAAATTTTGTAAATAAGATGAATAATCAAAGTTGATATTAGAAATCAAATGTGTCAATAATTTTAAACCGAAGGGAGTACATTTTTATAAAAAAATATTTCTGGTGATTTTTATGAAAAAACATGGACCACATCCAGATATTCTTTTTTGATGAATAAAATCATTTATTCATCTAGCGTTGTAGTATTAACCATAACAGCAGCAATGCATGATCAACCACAAAGGCAGCGATACAAATGATTCGATCTCTACGATCAACTGATTCTAGATCAAAATTTACTAGAAAAATGTTTTTTTTTATCTTTTGAACAAAAAATATAAAAGGTGGAACTTTTGGAATCATTAATTAGAACGTTTTTTTGGCAACAAACTCATGCTTTTGCTGGAACAATTTTATTCTTTTATGGAACTAGTTCCAGGTCTCCCTACAACAAATACTTTCTATTCCTCGAACAAATGATTTTCAAATATTAGAATATTTGAAAACCAAATCTCCGGAACTAGGAGGGATATGTCAAAACGTCCATTATGGCCGCACTCACCAGGAACTTTCATTCACCTCTTACCTGAAACATGGGCTCCCCTCAATCCTCAGATCATTTTTCTCACCTCCGCACCTTTGATTCATGGCTTGTACCCCGCCGCCTGACCACCCTCTCTCTCCTGTGCCGCATTGTTTGTGAGGGAGAAGATGAACATGAGGCGTGGTGGTGGGCTGGCCAAAAATTTGAATCTAAAATTGTTACACACACTACTCTAGGGACGAAGAAAGCTGGCGCAATTGTAGACCACGCTGGCACAGAGGCCGAATGAACTGGCGCCACCGCTCGGTTTGAACCGCCTCTTGGCGGGAAATCGTGAGCTATAAATCAAGTTTAGGTGAGCGTTGCCATTGGCTATATAAACACCTACCTTGTATCTGGTTAAGGCATGAAAAGAAAAATAAGAAACCAGTTACCTCCTTTCTCTTGTGTTTGTGTTCGGTGATTGCCGTTGTGCTGCTCACGCCTCGGACATCACCGCCGGCGGCCAAGGGGCGTAACAGGTGGTATTAGATTTAGGTGTCGTTGCCAGGGCCGCACTCGTCGCTCATCGTCGTCCCAGGGAGCTCCTCGTCGCGCGAGGTATCAGATTCGGGTGTCGTTGCCAGGGCCGCACTCGCCGCTCATCGTCGTCCCAGGGAGCTCCTCGTCGCGCGAACACAACGGCGCAGTCAAAGAAATCGGTGCTGCAGCCGTCCATGCACTACTAAGTTTTAGCTCTTGTACAACGTCATCAAAACATGATAATAAGGTCTAAATGGTTGCAATATATACCCGTTGCAACCAAGTTGTGTTCGTTGGCAGGCGTTGCAAGTATTGGCGTGGTTAAAGTTTTCACCTCGAATTTATAAATCCATTGCAAAATATGTCTACTTCCACGATTTGTGTTATTGCAATAGATAATAGATGCTACGCCTAATATCGTGGCAATATAAACTTTTGCCATGAGTAATATCATGGTGATTGTTTATATTACCACAATATAAGTCATTGCAATTGATTATAGAAGTTACATATGATATCATTGCAACAAATGCTATTGCAATGACTACCGACACCGCAATAAATTATATTGCAATGAATCTATTTGGTTGCAATAGGCATTATTACCACAACAATTAAATCATTGTAATAGGACCTTTTGCCATGTGTGTTGTTTTTGTTGCAGTATATGGTAATGAAGAGATGTTGCAATATAATACAAATTTCAGCCATAATTATATTAAATCAATCTATAATGCAATGTGAAGAGATTACATATACCTTATTTGCAATATATTTGCAATATATTATTCTTAGTCGCTAAAAA
>BCLH01000674.1:53660-69113 GCA_001602315.1 Zoysia pacifica
GGAGATGTTGCACACATTACTCTAGCGACGGAGCAAGCTGGCGCCATTGCAGATCACGCTGGCACAGAGGCCGAGTGAACTGGCGCCACCGCTCGGTTTGAAACGCCTCTTGGCGGGAAACCGTGAGCTGTAAATCGGGTTTAGGTGTGCGTTGTCATTGGCTATATAAACACCTACCCTGTTTCTGGTTAAGGCATGAAAAGAAAATAAAAAACCAGTTACCTCCTTTCTCTTGTGTTTGTGTTTGGTGATTACCGTTGCGCTGCTCACGCCCTGGACTTCACCGCCGGCGGCCAAGGGGCGTTCAGAAATGTTTTATTGGAGAACCTGATGCCATACTATCAGTTGGGCATTTTTCAAACCTCTGAGTTAGTAACTTATTCCCTTCATTGCTAAATTGTTGTCGCTAGTTCGCTACTGATCATAGGAGGAAGAGAAGAATATATGCTGAACAAGTCTATTAGTTGTCTATATAGTTGTACTAGTCCTCTGTTCATTTGTTCTTGACTAAAATAATCATTAATAAAAAAGTGTGAATGGAGGAAAAATATAGGCTGTAGTGATGTACTCCCTCCTTTATCAAATTGATACCCTTAGGACAAACAACAGAGTCGTATCTAGTATGAAACCATCCAACGACGGTGTAGGCGTCAAAAATTCTTTGCGGTAGTGGTGTGGTACACCAGATTAAGTGGCTGTAAGTGTAGACGGAGAGAATATTGACCACGTAAAGTGTCCTGCTGCCCAATTCGATTCACACGCCACATGGATGAATCAAACACACAATTATCAAGTGATTTATACTTCCTCGAGCAACGCAATCGGATCAACTGAATATTGATGGCCCTCATTGCAGATGTGACAAGCACTCCGGCCCGTCGAAAGCCCTCTCCACTTTGGACTGATTGGCATTGCAGAGAGAGCTGGAATCTGCAGGTTCTTCAATAATTACCCTCCAGTACTGGTGAAAATTTCTTACTAACTGCTTTCACCAAACCTTCGCCATATCTTTCCAGATCAGTAGCAATCGAAAGACAACAAAGTAAACAAAGACAATGACAGGCACTCGTTACTCAGCTCATCTGGACGTAGCATTTTGTTTTTGTAAGTCGCAACCAAGCAAATTGAAATCACATTGTTTTTTTAACCAATCAAAGTGAAAACATTCACAGAGAAGATGACAGAGCTGGTACAAGATATTCCTTGGACAAAACGAAGAAACTTTCCCCAGCTCTAATGCCTTAGTTTGACTCTCCACATCAGGCAGTTGGTGAGGCCTCACCGCGAGCTTCCAAATTGACCACGACGAACACGGCCGTCTCCTTATCCTCACTGCCTGTGGCCGACAGCTTGGCATTAGCACCAGTCAGGGACGATGCCTTGGCCCTGATTCCGTCCGCGTCGGCTGCAGTGGCACTGGACAGCTTTGCCGCGTCGCCTTCGGCAGAGGAGCGCTTCAAGAACTCGATGCAGTCCTCCACGGCCTCATTCCGGATCGAGTCGTCCCGGCGGCACGCCGCGGCCACGGACGACACGTCGGAATACCTGTGCCGGCCGGCACGCGGCGACGAGGTCTTCGCCGTGCGGCTGTTGGCCGTTCGCTGCACGGATGACCTAGACACGGCGGACAGCATGATTAATCGGAGCACGACGTCCCTTATCCGGTCCAGCAGCGAGACCGACCCCGACGGCCGCGCCGTTGACGCGCGGCAGTTGCCGCCGCTTCCACGCCCAAGCCGCGGCATGCATGCCTTTGTTGCCGCCTTCACGGCCTTGCTGCCTGTCATGCTTCTAGTTGGCTTGCTTTCTTCTGTACGATCGAAATACGGGCCGGATTCGAGGAGAGTGGTAGTGAGTGGATGTGTTTGTATAGTTTTGAGCAGCAGGATACACGGCCGTTTAGGATTTATAAGGGCATAGCGCATGTATAAAATATACACATTCATTGGTATTGTTGAAAACAAATTGTGTACATGTGCATGTATCTCGGGCTTTGCTGCCAAGACTAAACTTGACCGGTTTCTAGCTTTAGCTGAATGACCGTGGATCTGGGGCTTTGCTTGTCGTTTCGCGCGGCTACGTGTAATAGCACCCTGTAAAGCAGGAAAGTAAGGGACGGAATTAAGCAACGCATGATGTCGTCTTCTGCAGTGAGACATCGCTCCCCGTGCAGAATAACAGATGCTGTCCCTCCTCCCACCACACCTCTGTTGCCAAAAATTTCACCTGAATCTTATGTGTGCAGCAGATAATCTAAAGATGTATTTCTTACTGTAGATATAATGCAAACAATATATATAGAGTAAATTTCACAAAACTACAACTAGTTTATCAAAACTATCACAAAACTACAGATTTAACACACGGTTTCACAAAAGTACATATTTAGTGCATCTATGTATCACATAACTGTAGATTTAAGGAAGCATTTCACAAAATTACAGATTTTATGACTCTTTAAATCTGTAGTTTTGTGATACACCACTGACAAAATATATAGTTTTATGATACAATTTTTTAAACATGTAGTTTTGTGATATATAGATACATTAAATTTGTAGTTTTGTGATATACCGCTCATAAAATATATAATTTTATGATACAATTTCTTAAATATGTAGTTTTCTGATACATAGATGTACTAGATCTATAGTTTTGTGAAATACTTGAATCTGTAGTTTTGTGATAGTTTTGACAAACTAGTTGTAGTTTTGTGAAATTTACTCTAATATATAAACACACAGCTGGAACATTTCTAGTGTTAGTCTCAATTGAAGGGTATATCTTTAAAAAAACAGCTACCTTATGGAAAAAACACAAATTCCAGTCTTGAGATTATTACATGTAAAAAAGAGAAAACAAGAAATTCATAGGGTTTACGATGCGGAGTTGAATGGTCAACCCATCAAATATCCAAGTAGGGCTCAGTCTACATTTGTTGAAGGTGACTACAATAAGTTATTGAAAGTAACCACAGACCAAAACTAATAACAATCTGGCTACAGGGTGATGAACCACTTTGTCAAGTGTCAATTAGCCGCACTTAATTGTAATCTCGATCATAGCCGTGCGTTACAAGATCCAACAGCCCCAAATCATTTGCCCTTGGTTCTCAGCTAGATGTTAGGAAATGGCCAGGATGCTTCCCACACGTGAATCCGTAGCCCACAAGCTTTTTTCACTGAACTCCCTATGTTTAACCC
This sequence comes from Zoysia pacifica, assembly GCA_001602315.1. Classification (NCBI taxonomy): domain Eukaryota; kingdom Viridiplantae; phylum Streptophyta; class Magnoliopsida; order Poales; family Poaceae; genus Zoysia; species Zoysia pacifica. The sequence goes on from BCLH01000674.1 coordinate 56,864, forward strand.
ATCTGCTCAGCACATGCATCGATGGCTTCGATCAACAGTTCATTAACTATATAAAGCACCCATATTGACTAGCATAACATTTCTCGTGGCCATACAAGTACTGTCGTGGGGTAATCTGTCGTCGCATCTAGCTATTGTTGGGGACATGTTCGTAGGTACACGAGGGACTGATTCTTTGAGCAACTTTGTGCCGGGGAATGGCCATACACGAGAGGGCAACGGAGCACATAGGGCAGCGTAGCATCCACAATTTTCTGCCTTTGCGAGATGGGAAACGTCCAGGAAAGGATTATGGGTACTGCTGCCTCTGCGTGCTTGCCGGAGCGGATATTCGAATTCTTGGCCGCCGCCACTTAGGATTCAGTTGCAACTTGTACAAAGTCCTAGAACTAAACGACTCCAAGGGTTCTAATTTGATCCTTCCCTGACTCCTCCGTGTTGCTTGCCTAGTTGCCAGCCTCCCCAAGGCGTCTTTCTGAGTCTAGAGTCCAAGGAAACCATCCAAATAGACTAACATCTCGAGTTGATATGTTTGAAGTGAACGGCGGCAACAACTTAGAAGGGAGTACGTGTGTCATTTTGAATTACAACATGTTTCCATGGCACGCAACCTCTGCAGGTTTCCATCACCAGGTTCCACGGTCCTCAAGCAAATTTGTTTTAGTCTGTGTGATTGGTTGATAGACGTTTTTGTCAGCATTTGAGTCAGCCATGTATATGTAGTTTGCACATATCTAGTTAAGTGTGTCGTCGACTTTGTATACAGTCCAACTAAATTCTAATGCCATTCCTACGGAAGTTTAATTAAAAAAAAATATGCACATAGTAATATAATGGACCGACCATGGATTGTACTGTCTTAGTTAACATTCGGTTCAAGACAAACCCCTCGAACTCCTAAACTCGTGCAATTTTTTGTTACTTGGATTATTATTTTTTCAGATTTGTTATAGGAGCATGCACACGATCTTGTGGCAGGGATTTTTGTCGCAGCAGCTGCGAGTATGTGCGTTTGTTTATGGTCGTGGCCTCGGGAGGCGCCCCCACCGTCCAGCTCCCAGCTACGCCACTGTGCTGTTAATTGGTTTCTTGGTCCAAGAATCTGAAGCATGTACATTGCACATGGGGATGAGGATAGACTGGGTGAAAAGAGAGTTAGGAACTTTCATCGCAGGCTCCTGAATAAGCCTCAATTCTCGTTTCAGCTATTTGTATCCTTCAGTCTTCCGAAGTGTTTGTCGATGTCCAGACCCGTAACTGAACCGAAGTTCCAAAAGAAGTTTATACTCGATATTTTTTTGGATAATGGAACAAAAGTTCCGGCGCCACATCCCCTCGAGGATGCACAAAGCCATTCAATACAGAAGCACTTAGGCTATAGAAACCCAACAAAGGGTGCAAACACGATAAAGAAAACTACGATCCGATACATAGGAAAGAACAGCATTAATCTTCAATTCTATTCCTAAAACTTCAACCAAATTTAGTAAACACCTGCATGACCGTCTCCCAGAGTCTACCGCCAAGTTTCAAGTTTGTGCTTTCCTCCTCATTATGCAACAAAGACCAATGTCGTATCTAATATGTTGCTTGAAAAATTACCTACAAAAAAAGACTGTGATTTAGCATTATTGAATACCATATCATTTTTTGATTTTTGATTTTGTATTATGAAATGCAGTCGTACGAGCTACATATGATGTAATAATGGCTGTAGCTTCTTTAGAAGTAAAAGCCGGTACTCTATTTTATCATTATCTAAAAATATAACCCACGTCTCCAACTCAAATCATTCCTAAGTACTGGTTCTTTGCTTGCTGGTATCTTCAGTACCTAATCTTCAGAATATTGGTTGGAGCATCAACCATATGTTGGACAATTTAGCTATGCAGAAACGATGTAGTTTTTAACAATGCACAAGATTCTACTTCCATGCAGGTGGTCTTCGGAGCGACACATTAGATTCACTTTTGGACACTTTTACAAAAGGAAGAAGTCAGATCCTAGATAAAATGGGGGTGCAGATTGTACTTAAAATTACAACTATGGAAACTTTTGCTGCATATGGCTAGCGTTTCAGTACCATTTCTCTTCTAAACTCTTCAATGAAGCTAATACCAAGATCTTAGCAAATACTCCCTCTATTCTTAAATTGATGTCACCGTTGACTTTAAATCTCAATTTTCACTATTCATTTTATTCAAAAAATTAGTTCAAATGTGTAAAATTTTGAACCGTGGTTCAAATACATTTGATGATAAAACAAATTATAACAAAATATATGAAATTTATCATAATATTTTGAAAAAAACTAATGGTCAAAGTTGAAGTTTGAAGTGAACGGCGACATCAATTTAAGAATGGAGAGAGTAGACTGTAGAAGGTTATTTTGGAGTTGATTCACAGAAATCAATATGGGTTTATTAAAACAAGAAGCATATAAGACTGTCTGGCTTGGGAGTTTGAATATCTACATTTGTCACAAATCCAAAAGAGAAATAGTTCTGATAAAGTTGGATTTTGAAAAGGCTTTTGATAAAATTGAGCAGAGTCATACTGGACATTTTTAGGCATAAAGGGTTTGGAAGCAAGTGGATTAATTGGATAACAATGATTGTCAACTCAGGTACTTCTTCAATTCTCTTGAACAGTGTACCTGGAAAAGTATTCTAATGTAGAAGAGGAGTTAGACAAGGGGATCCTTTTTCACCATTGCTATTTGTATTAGCAGCAAATTTTTTACAATCTATACTGAACAGAGCAATGAGCAAGGACTTTTGAATTTACCTATCCCCTTAAGAGCTGGAGTAGATTACCCTGTTGTTCAATATGCTGATGACACTAGTAATCATGGAAGCTGATCAAAAACAGATTTTTGCCCTCAAAGCTATGCTGAATTCCTTTGCAGAATCAACAGGGTTAAAAGTTAATTATAATAAGTCTATCATAAGTCTATCATGGTTCTAATAAATGTCTCTGAGGAAAAATGGAAGCGCTATCTAGAACTCTACAATGTCAAACAGGAAGTATGCCTTTTAAATATCTAGGATTACCATTGGGTAATAACAAACCGACAGTTCAAGACTGCTTTTCTTTAACTCAGAAAGTCGAGAGAAGACTACAGTGTTGTGCAAACTTTCTTTCACAAGCAGGAAAATTACAAATGGTGAATTCAGTAGTCACAGCTCTCCCAACATTCTACATGTGTACATTAAAGATCCCAATAACAGTTCTTAATCAGATAGATTCTTATAGAAATCACTGTTTATGGACAGGCTCCGATATTAATGGGAAAAAAGCACAGCTTGCAGCTTGGGACATGGTGACCAGACCAAAAAGTGAAGGTGGGTTAGGAGTCATCAAACTAAGGGTGCAAAATGAAGCTCTTCTTATAAAGAATCTACATAAGTTTTATAGTAAATAGGATCTAGCATGGGTATAGGTACTGTGGGAAAATTACTATAGTAATGGAAAACTACCGGGGCAGCAGAAAAGGGGGTCATTTTGGTGGAGAGATATTGTCAAATTGTTAGATCAATATAAAGGAATAGAAATGGTACATGTAGGATATGGCGTTACAATTATCCTTTAGCAGGATCTTTGAGAAGGCAAAGTTCTCAGATTTCATTACCCGCAGTTGTACTCTTGCTCCAAAAATCAGAATCTATTTCAGAAGTACTGTCTCAAAATGATTTATATTCTCTCTTTCATTTGCCATTATCTGAAGAAGCATATGAACAATTGCAGAAGCTACAGAATCTCTTAAATAGCCTCCATTTGACAAATCAGAAGGATTTTTGGAAGCAGACAAGCAATTTAGTCTCCTATTCTGCATCTAAGACTTATGAAGTACTAATAGGACATCAGCCAGTACATAGATGGTTATGGGCAACATCTTGTCAACCAAAGCACTAGGTAGTTTTTTGGTTACTCATAAAGGACAGATTAAACACAAGAGGATTATTGAGAAGGAAGAATATGGACATTGATTCTTATATTTGTGAATTATGTATCTGGCAAAAAGAAGAAACTCTAAGGCACTTATTCATTAGATGCAATTTTGCAAAAGCATGTTGGAGTTCCATTGGAATAAGAATACCAACACATCTTCAGCCACTGCAGTTTATACAGTTCATAAGGGAAAAGTTAGAGCGTCTTCTTTCATGGACATCATCATATTGATGTGCTGGAGTATATGGGTAACACGAAATAACTGGCTATTCAATCAAGTAGACCCAACAGTTTCAAACTGTAAAGCTAGATTCTTTAAGGAGATAACTCTACTCACTTTCAGAAGCAATCAAACATTGGATTGCAGATTTATCTTAGTTGTTTGTTATCTTTTTCTTTCTCTGATGTACTTTTTGTTTCTTTAATATATATATATACATTTGCTATTCTTCACCTCCTAGGTGAAGAATAGCTTATTCTTCACTCGGACCCAACTAACCAGCTAACGACCAAGTCAACTGACCAAACTGACCCGCACGCCCCCGCGCTCCTCCCGAGCGCGCCAGCGACCCGCGCCCACCCAGCGACTAACTTTTTTTCATAAACTTATCTTCAGTAATTTTTTGTTATGAGCGTGTCAGTAATTTCTCGACTCCATCAGTAATTTTCTCCTCTTCAGTAATTTTCTTCGGTTTCTCCAGTAATTTCTTCCCCTCAATGTGGTCTTTGCATTCAGTAATTTTTAGGGTTCGAGCGAGCTCACGGCGCAGCCGCCGCCGTCATCATCCCCAGTCATAAAAAGGAAGAAAATACAAGTACTATCGATTGAATTGATTACTATTCATAGAAAATCAATTACATACCAGAAACTGGAATTCTTTAATGATTCTTCTTCAATCACAAACTAATCTTTCTCCAATGAATCTCATATGCAAAAACGATAAAAAGTATTCTATCAAAATACATACCAACTCATCTACTCTTCTAAATCATTCGATTTCATATTGATCAGTGGCTGAGCCTCCAACCACTCTGTTTTATGTTGCTTTCTATATAAAGCAGGGCCAAAAAGCCTTTGGTCTATATGCACTTTAATTTCTTAGCCTGCCCTTTTGAACTTCACATTAGAAATTTGCTTAATAATACTTTTGTAACTGCACCATTACTAAAGCAATCAGCAACCCGCTGGCTTGTGTAATGACAGAATTTCTTCTTAGCAAGAGAATGGTTACCTTTGAATATGTAGTGAGAATAGGTTTGGTCATTTCTTTAACATCGGCAACAAACTCGGGCATGATATAGGATTGGTGCTAGCAGAGCCGGCCCTGAGAATTTGGTGGCCTGGTGCGAGACAAGAAATAGAGGTCCCTATTTACAACAAATGTAATAGGATAAATTTCAATTACAACTATTTTACTTTAGTCATCATGAAACTTCAACACCATTAACAGTGACACATTAATAAGTATAAATATGGAACAAAACTAGTAGTATAAATATCATCATGAAAATTCAATACCATACGCTTCTTTTTTTCTCCTTTTCTCACTGACAGATGCATGCTTTTCTAATATGGATGCAAGTGGGTACCCGGCATGGATTAAATTTAGTTTAAATTTTATTGGTATTTGTGGATTACCCGTAAAATTTGAACTAGATGTGGACTCGTGGACATGCCCACTTGCATCCCTACTTTCGAATGGATGACATCTCAAATTGAAAACAAAATCATCCAATCAATGAATGCTTCAGGACAGAATGAGAATGTCACTTGGCCATGTATACTAGCGATATTTGTTGGCTGGGAGGGTCGAATGGCACTTACCAAGTGCATCACCAGTGCGGTTGGATCAGAAATTTCAGTGAACAGAATACCTGGCGGATGCAAGGGGTTGCGTGAGGCCTTGACTGGCGCTTGGTGCTACCGAAAGACTCAAAACCGATTGAGATGCAGGGCCTCGGCGAGGAGACGAGAAAAGAAACTTTGAGTAGGTCCTCACATGAGGAGGTACCAAATGGCCCATTGACAAATGGGCCCAAATATGTCCCGCCCTCTAGAAATACGGACGGATTGATCTTAGCCGTTCATCTGTCGGATCCGATGGTTCATAAGTGGACTCTCATGTGAGACGAGGGCAGCGCGTCCAGGCTTGAGCGTGGCCTCGCGGAGTCGTAGGTGTATCGCGGCACGGAGGACGGCCGCAGCATGTCACGCAATCGGCGGCGGGTGCATGGTCTGGGTGCAGTGCTTGTCAATTAACAATGACATGATGTACTGATGGGGAGGCAAGGCGTCTATTGCAATTCGGCACGGTGATCTGTGGGTTCGGCGTTCGGGCGTTCGGGCGTTGCAGCGTGAGCTTGTGGCCGAGTTTCTTCAATTCATATAGGAATAGTAGACTGCTAAGCGAGGCCTCAAACTTACATATATACTGTAGTACATTGTTAGCCAGATCGGGCCCTTAGTTTGCAGAGGCCCAGTGCGGCTGCACCGCCCACACCGGCCTAGGACCAGCCCTCGACACGAGAGATTTCCTCAAGACGGGCTGGGATATAATCATGGATGACCACAACTGAACGTCTGATTTAGTGGGCTGGGTAATTTTCTGCATCAAATATTAGTATAGTTCTTCTCTGCTATAATTGAGAGCAGGCGACTGACAGGTGATTATATCCCGGAGCCGATTTCCTAGTTCTAGAGCCGATAAGCACAGGCAACAAGGATCGAGGCATCCGTCCTAACTAAGGACTAGCTGTGTCAGATAGAGTTCCCCTGCTGGCATCTGTGCTGTTGGGAGCATTTTTGGCTTCTTCCACGATGGTGTTACTAATTTCGATAGTGATCTTGAGGTGAACAAGCTGGGCCTTCTGCTAGTGCTGCTGGTTGCAGCGTTATGCAGCTGAGCTCCCTCTATAGGCGGCATATGGTGGGTCTCCCATGTGGTCTTCTCTTCTAAGTAATAGGATTTTTAGCTGAGCTAGCTCTAGATTTATTTTCCATGGAATCAATTCTTCTGTGGAGGCGTCAAGGGTTAAATTCTCATTATCAAGCTAAAGTTGCGGCCGAAGGCCGCCATATAGCTAGTGCGTTTAGCCATGTTGCGACTTAAAAACTTGATTTCACCTCGGCATGTGTGAATCCACAATACTAAAAAAGAGTTTATCCCGGCACCCCTCTCTGAAAATGCAGGCGGTTGATAAATGTCAGCCGCCTGTATTAATAAAAAAGTGGGGTCCCGCAATGAGAACCGCTTGCACTAATACCCTCAGTGCACTCTGCACTAAGTACATTTGTTTCAGCGGCTCTCTTAGCTAACCGCCTGCGCCAATGATATTAGTGCTAGCGGTCGTCTAAGAGAACCGCTTCTCCTTTTACGCAATCGGTGCTATTACAAGGTCTGCCTGCACAAATACTGCAGAGTATAAATAGGGGCCGCCGGCTGTCTCGTTCCTCGCGTGACGTGGCTAGACCAGAGCGCGTGCAGCGACGAGGTGAGAAGGTTTTCTTCGCAAATCTTTTTTGGAATCTTGTTCTTTAGGGTAATCCTGTGCTCCTCCTCCAATTTTCAAAATAAAGTGTGATATGTGTCCTAATTCCTTGATTATTCATTATCTAAGGTTTTCTTAACGTTTTTCCATTTTAGTAGATTTGTATTGGCTAAAATTTTTGGAATCTTGTTCTTTAGGATAATCTTTTGCTCCTCTGATTTATTTCTTGCTCCTCTGATTTATTTCAAGATTAAGTGTGATTGGTGCCCTAATTCTTAGATTCTTCATTATCTAGGGTTCCTCAAGGTTTTGCCATTTTAGAAGATTTATATTGGCTAAAATTTAGAATATTTGATAATTCGTAACCTTCTAAGTTTCCATTCATTTTGTACAAGTCATAAATTTTCATTTTGTTAATTATTAATTAGCATTTTATTATGTGTAGCTAATATGTAATTAGTATTCTATTTATTTATTTAAATCTATAACATTATGCGTAGGTTGAAATAAAGAATGGATCGAGCATGGATGTACACTGCACCAATACCTTCTCCTAAGTTTCTTTAAAATATTTCTTTATTTGTCGAAGCCACCAAGAATCATGCTAAGAGAGAAAAGAGAAATTAGATATTTAGTCTATGTATTGATTGCCAACGACATGGCCAAATACTTTAGTGATCCAGTCACACTTGATCAAGAGAGGTTTTGTGAAGAACTACACCATAAAGATATGTCTCAAGTGGATTGTCAAGATGTTGTGGCAGTTGGAGGCAGCATCGATCATCCTAGTATAGTTCTTGATGCTGACGATCATGATGATGATGATGAAGAAGAATAGGATATTCCATTTGACTTTGAGAAGATGTTGCATCACGTTGAACCACAAGTGCTAACAGCTATGGGGGTTGAGAGAGGTCTAGCTAATATGGAAGTTTTGGAGAAGGCATCGAATGACCTTTTGTATGAGGAATCAAAGGGATGTGATAAAGAGTTTATGATGTTGCGTGCTGTGCTTGAACTTCTAAATTTGAAAATCAGTAATGGATGGTCTGATAGTAACTTTACAGAGCTTTTGATTCTGCTAGCAAAAATACTTCCAAAGCCTAACAAGATATCAACCACCACTTATAGAGCTAAGAAATTTATGTCCATTATCGCTGGGTGTGAAAAGAATACATGCATGTCCAAATCACTGTGTTGTATTGCAAAGAGTAACAACCATATACACCCTAGCAATTTGAAGAAAAGAGCGCAGAAAAAGAATAACTCTATCAGTCTTGAGATTGATGATGATAGTAGTTCCAACGAGTTGAGTGAAAAGAGGAAGATTCCTTCCTTGGTGAATGGTACCTTCTAGTGATTGATCGCATAAAGCGTCTGTTTTCAAATCCTAGGGATGCTGAACTCATGCGTTGGGACGCTGAGAAGCGTAGGATGAACTCAGGAAAGCTTTGACACCTGGCTGATGCAACTCAGTGAAAGAATTTCGATCTTCTTTATCCAGAGTTTGCTGAGGAGATTCTAAATATAAGGTTTGGATTGAGTACAGATGACATGAATCTATTTGGTGAAAATAGGACCGTACATAGTACTTGGCCTGTTATTCTAACGATGTACAACCTTTCAACCTGGTTGTGTCACAAACAAAAGTACCTCATGCTATCCATTCTTATCCAAGGTCAAAAGCAAACTGGCATCGGTATTAATGTGTTCCTGGAACCTTTGATGGAGGATATCGCAAAACTATGAAATGAAGGTGTTTGAATCTGGGATTAGTTTTGATGAGAGTATTTCACTTTACGAGCCATTATATTTGTTACCGTCCATGATTACCTAGACCTCTTTACGAAATCTAGACAAACAAAAGGGAAGCAAGGATGTGTAGTATGTGTAGATAGAACTGCATCTGTATACCTTCCATCATCTAGAAATTTTGTATTCATGAGGCATCCAATGTTCTTAAGAAAACATCACAAATACCGCAAGATGCAGAAACATTTTGACAATACTATTGAAAAAGATGTTGCTCCGACACCATACGGTAGGAAACTTGTCTTTGAAATGGTAAAAAACATAACTGTTGCATTTGTCAAGAGAACGATCAGAGGGACAAAGAGAAAGAAAGCCATAGCAGCAGATGGCTCACTGTTTAAGAAGCAATCAATTTTTTTAAATATTTACCCTACTGGAAGGACTTGGATGTTTGTCACAGTATTGACTTGATGCACGTTACAAAGAATGTGTTTGATTGTATCTTTGGAACCTTACTTGATATACACAGGAAGACAAAGGACTGTTAGCTTCATAATCTTTAAAGTCCCCTAAAAGGTATGAATTGATTTTGGTGATTGAGTGGACACTATAGGTAACGGTTGTGATTGTAGGTACGACCCCGCTAATTCTACATCAACATGGTGGGCTTTCACAGTGGATGACAAGAATGATCCCTAAAAGAGGAGTTTCTGGGGACCAAGGCTATGGACTAGCTAGAAAGTCCACAGGAACACTGGTACTATTAAAGATGGTAAGGTCATTTGTCTTTTGTCATACAAGTGTTAGAGGGTGTGAATGCTGCTTAGATCCTCAGAAAGCACTAAAAATGGCAGAGAAAGTGAAGACGAAAATCGAAGATCAGATTTTGTCGAAGATGTAGTCACCGGACAGTCCGGTGTAGTCACTGGACAGTCCGGCGAGTCAGAACTTCAGAGTCCAGAGGGAGGTGCTCTTTAGAGTTGCTCCAGAGAAGACACCGGACAGTTCGGTGTGGCAGTCACCGGACAGTCCGGTGAGGTTGAAGCTGAAGTCTAGAGAAGATGTCTCTAGGGATCCAAAAGTGAAAGTCACCGGGCAGTCCGGTGTCCTATAGAATGGATTCGAGAGAGGGTGTTTCTCTAGCTGAGGAGGTCACCGGACAGTCCAGTGGTCCAGTCACCGGACAATTCAGTAATTGTATAAAGCAATCAGCTTTATGACATCACGTTTTATCTGGGCTTGGAGCCTATTTAAACTGTAGAGTGGAACGTTTTTCAGTGTGCCTGCGGTGTGAGAAGCTAGAGCAAACTTGTTAGAGGCCACGGGACATCACCAAGAAAGCACATTATAAGATTGGAGATCTTTGTTGCTAGTAGGAGAGTGATAAAGAGCATTCATACACTTCTAGAACTTGTAGGGTTTGAGAGGAATGATATTTGCCTATTACTCTTGTTGTGGGCAGCTTAGACCGTGATGTGTACGTGGTTCCCGATCTTTCGTTAGGTCGTGATAACTCTCGATTTGGCGGAGATGCGACACACAATCGATCCGACCTCAAAGCAACACGATTCGAACCCCGCAATCGCAGCACCACTTCTTCTTTGGTTATCAACCGTGCACACACGATTGACCTCGCTAAGAAGGCTAATCCCCTACCTGCGAATCGAAGAACACAATAAAGAACAAGGAAGAACGCAACTCACTTGCGAAATCTGGATTGAAACACGAAGTTGGATAACCAACAAGTCGTCAAATGACGAAACTGTTTGGAAACAGGAGAAAAGTAATCAAAACCTCTCTCCAATGAAGGCGGCTACTGAATTTATAGAGTTTAGGTCGACTTTAGGGGCAAACCCTAATACTAATGGGCCTAAAAAAGATACAAGGCCCAAAGGCCAAAAGATAGTGTCGCAGCACCCGGGCAGTTTTTGGATATCATATTGTTTTAATGATTCTTGCTGATTCTAGTTGAATTTAGAGATGAGGCCAGTTCCGTTGAAAAGGTTATCTTGTTAGCTTTCCAACCATATCTAGAACGTCCAAAACGGAGCTCGTATAAGACTGGAGCATCCGTTTTAGTGCAGGCTGCTCCAGGAGCCCGAATCAGGCTCGAACCCGAGTTGTTTGGATCTCCTCCGAGGTCGAACGTGCGGTTCTGATCTTGAACATCTCGAAGTCCTTCTTCATGATTTTCTTGACTCTATTCAATATTTCTAATCATGATAAAGTTATTAGGTAGTAATCTATTCTCAAAGGAAGGAAGACATGTGTTTTGGAACGAGCTCACCTCTAATCGCAACTGTTGTGGTTGAGTTTCATCAATACTACTTTGAGGACTCTTGTGTGTATCTAAAGGCGTGATGTCTTCATTATCCTCCCCTCCTTGTTTTGGAGTCGTCCTCGACTCAAGTCCATTGTCTTGACCTTGACTCCACCATGTTCTGGAACCTGTATAAAAAGGTGATGGTCACGGAGGTATTTGAATGCAGTCACTTGGTGGCTCAAAGATCTTTATAATCTCATCATTCTTCCCTTCTTGATGAAAGTCGTCCTCAGCTTTCTCTCTTGGGTATCATGATACTTCTGCAAACAGTTAGTAACAGAAGCGCACAAATAGCTAGAAAGATCACAAGATACAAACATGACAGTTTTGCACACTAAAACATCACATAGAGTATTTTTATCACAAAAATCAACAAAATCATTCTTCTGAGAAGCCATAAAGTGTGTTATTTTAGAAAAACTAGATAAACATGACATAGCATGACATTTTCTATTTCTATCATCTAGTTTGTTATTTATTTTCACCATGTAAGAGGATTTTAAATTTGAGCAAATATAAACTCTATGCACCATAAACACATCTCTATGATCAGAGTGGCCTGTAACATAAAAATGAATTCTAGTTAACAAAGGCAATTCAGGTTTAGAAAATATTATTCTCTCTGTTGTAGCAAGGTCAGAAAAAGAATCATATTCAATATAACCCACAGTGTTTGGAGAAGATAGCAATTTCAGCTCATCATTTTCACATGTAATGGGTGTGAAATGTTTAATT
>BCLH01000674.1:69123-138253 GCA_001602315.1 Zoysia pacifica
ATTAAGAGTATTGTATTTATTTACTTTTTGTTGCATAGGAAGAATACAAATATCAGCACACAACTTTTCCTTATCACAAGAACTAGTGGGCGAAACAAACATTGACAAAGATAAATAGATAAAAGGTGATATTAGCAGTTGCTTTACCAAAGTAGGATAGACAAAAAAAATTTGCGCAACAAAATTCTTGTCACCTTTTTTAGATCGATGTTCAATAATTTTCTTCTCATTTTCAACAATACCTTTTGGCGTGTTATCATCAATCTCACTTGGGCTATGCAAGGAACATTGTGTATCTTTTCTTTCTCCTTGTATGTATCACTTTTATCTTCTTGTTTGATCTCAATTTACTGTAAAATGTTAGATGCAATAGGAGGTACAGTAGAAAACTTCTCCTCTAAAGAGTGTTCATCACAACTAGACATAGATTTCAAAGATGTATCAACAAAATTTTTTCTCATAAAAATTTTAGCATCACTCCATGTCAGAGGATATTTTTTGTTATATAGAAATGTTGTCACAAAGTTAAAGCATGATCAACTAATGCATGACCAACATTCAAAAGCTTTCTCCTTTCACTCATACGGCATTCTCCAAATAGATTATCCATATCATTTTCTCAAAAAATATATTTAGTAGAATCTAAACCTTTATATAAAGGAAGAGATGAAAGAATATAGTTACTCGTGGAAGGACATGATGTAGCAATGGTCTGAAACTTATGCGTCTTTTGATTATGTGCAACATCTCTTTGCGGGAGATTACATCTCGCAAAGTTTGTCGCAATATTATTGTATTCACCTCCTTTTCTTCCTGTCATAGTTAGAAAATAGCATATGGACAGCAAAAATATTTTTCCTGCAACTACAGTGAGTGGGTGGTGAAAATTCCGCAAAAGGAAAACGCCTTACTGAGCTCTTGCAAGATTCTTACCAAAGCAAAGCAAAGGATGGTGCAACCAGTGACAGGTGAAACCAGAGTCGTAATTCCACAATTACAGTGTCAAATATAGTGCTGATCCGAGGTGGATATGTGGACCTTGAAAGGCTGAAATAATGGTTAGTGGCACATAATTCTATGACAGATAGCAATGCTGAATAAATGTTTCAAGTATTATGTTCTAGTTGCTGGCTCAATCTTATAAACAATTTCAGATGTTACAAGAATATAAATGAAGATATCAAAGGGCAGCAACAACACAAATGAGCCTTATCATTTTTTTCAGAACTTAGGAAATTCTGTTAAATATGTGCTGAAATTTCAGAGCGCGAAACAGAAACTTCTGTTATGAATTTGTTGAATCTAGGATCCTGGGAGGATGGCAAATTTTCTGTAGATATCCCAAAAGTACTTATATGTCTAATTTGGAGTACAGAAACAAAAGTTATGACTATTTTAATGATGGATCTCTGAATCAAATTTGTTTGAACGGCTGGAAACAGATTCGAATTTCAAATTGGATGCGAATTTTGTGAACGTTTTTGTGGATGATTGAGCAGCAGATGAATATGGAGATGTGGATATATGAAGCGTGGATGTGGTTGTGATCGAAATATGGGTGCGTGGGTGGGTGGGATAAATTTTCAATGCAAAAAAAATAATTAACAAATGTGACACGATAACAGATCTGAACATGATATGGATAAACGATGAAGGAAAACACCTGGATACAAAAAGATCACAAAATCCAGCAACCAAAACACAAACTCAACACTACGGACTCTGAAATAAAATTATGCAAAGGCTACACATGGCTTGGACAGAGGAACATCTAATGATCTACTAATTTTTTTTGTTGCAGCTTTTCTGTAGACGATAGGATGAATGCAAAATAAACAAGGATAGATGTAAACCTGACAGTATACCTAAATCTCTGATTACCACTTGATGTGTACGTGGTTTCCGATCTTCCGTCAGGTCGTGATAACTCTCGATTTGGCAGAGATGTGGCACACAATGGATCCGGCCTTAAATCAACACGATTTGAACCCCGCAATCACAGCACCACTTGTTCTCTGGTTATCAACCGTGAGCACACGATTGACCTCGCCAAGAAAGCTAATTCCTACCTGTAAATCGAAGAACACAAGCAAGAATAAGGAAAAACACAACTCACTTGCGAAATCTGTATTGAAACACGAAGTTGGATAACCAACAAACTATCTAATGGTGAAACTATTTGGAAACAAGAGAAAACTAATCAAAACCTCTCTCTAATGAAGGTGTTACTAAGAATGCTACGAATGAGAATGAGAGACTTGATCCCATTTTCAATAAAGTCAATGCTAAGGCCAAGAATGCCTTGTTTAGATGCATATCTAAAATGTCTTCTCTAAGATTAACGCATCATCTACCGCGCATGAAATATGGATGCAATTGTAAAACATTCATGAGAGCTCCTCCGAGGGCAAGAAAGAGCGTTACTATGTTCTTAAGAACAAATATGATTCCATCACCGTGCTACCACATAAAAAAGCTAATGATGTTTATTCTCGCTTGCATGTAGTGGTGGAGGAGATCAACGCCTTAGGTCCGAAGGACAAAATTGATGATGTTGAGATCATGAGGAAGCTCTTGAGGATGTTGCTAGCAAGCTACAACTCCATCGTCATGTGTCTTTTTCAAGCCAACTTGGCTACTCTTTTTGTTGACGTTATGCTCAGCAAGCTCACGGCCTATGAGAGATACATGTTGGGCAGCTCCACCGACTCTCAATTGCTCAAGAATCTTGCCCTTCATGTTAAAGAATCTCCCAATGGCAAGAAGAAGAAGAAGAAGAAGAATGTGGTGGAAGATGAGGATGAGGAAAGTGACAATGAGGACCTTACGCTCTTGATGAAGAAACTATTCCGCAAGGGAAGAGGAACTTCGGGTGCTTCTATTGTGGCGAGAAAGGCGAGAAAGGCCATTTTGCTAAGGAGTGTCCCAAGCCCCAGAAAGAGAGCAATAAGGAAGCCTCCAGTGAGAGTGATGACGAAGAACGCAAGCCAACGAGAAAAATTGAAGAAGAAGTTCTTTATCAAGAAGGAGAGCAGGAGAAAGGAGAAGAAAAGTCCCCACACAAAGCTTACATTGTTGTTGAGTGGCTCACCGATGATGATGAATCGAACTCTTCATCTTCTAGTGAAGAAGAGCTCACAGGTATCGCATGACAAGCTCAACCAATAAGCTACCACCACCTCCATTTTGCTTGATGGCCCGAAGTTGTGAAGGCTTCATTGATGAGGATGATGATCTTAAAGAATAAGAGGAGCACTATGATGATGAAGATGATGGACTGAGCTACAATAATCTTCTCCTCTTCCTTGAGAAGGCCAACAAGATCATCATCAAGAAGACTAAGAAGATCGAGGTGGTGACCAAAGAGCACTCAAGCATTCACATGGTGTTCTATGTGAGTCTTACGAGATTCTCCAAGAGAAGCACGTAGAGCTAAGTGAGAAGCATGAGGCATTGGTGCGCTCCCATGAAGCTCTTGATCTTCATTCTCTCCTTAACTCTCCTAAGAGAATTTTAACGAAGCTTCTACTTCTTGTGATCTAACCCTCTCTAAAGAGAGTACTACTCTTGAGCCATCTGTTTTGAAGGAATACACGAAGCTCAAGGATGTGAGAGAGGCCGTGATGGATGCATTCGAGCGGCTCATTAGAGGAAGGCAAATTCAAAAGGAAATTCTAAACAAGAACCTCATCAACAACTACAATCACAAGGGCTTAGACTCATATCCTTCCTCTATCAATATCAGGCAACCAAGATGAGATCCCCGAATGGATAGTCCCGCTCATGGCGGCTAACTACTATTGTGTGAAGTGTTGCCTTGATGGTCACCGCTCGAAGGATTGTCCCAAGGTGAGCGAGCATAAGAGTATGCCTAACACTCACCTTTTCCATGAGGATATGCACTACAAGCTTTTCAAGGACAAGGATGGAAAAGTGAAGGCCAAGCCGCTCCGACCGCTAATAACAAGAGGACAATCAAGAAGATATTGGTCCGCAAGGTGATCATGGACCGAGAGAGAAAGCCTAAACTCTCTTAGGTTCCCAAGAAGAAGTGAGGGGGCCTAGGTGGTGGACCGTAAAGTGAATTGAAGATTCTTGAAATCCACCACATGTTGATCGAGCTACAACACCAATCTACTCTTCAAGGAGGTTATTCTTGTACATAGTAGAGTAGATTTCTTTTTTTTTCTGGCATGGTAGTTAGGACTCCTCCGTGGACTAGATGTTTGTATTATCATGCATCATGTGTTAAAAGATAAAAGAAAAGAAAAAAATTAAATCGGTGCCTAACCACCTTGAGATATCCATATGCATGGGCGAAGAGCTTGAGAAGGTGGTTTGGCTATCTCAAGGCAAAGTGGCGGGCATATGTTGAATAATTTTTAGATGGGTCAAACTTGGCACCGAATAGTTTTGTTTAAAAATGTCTTTAAATTTGCTTGCATCTACATAACATGCTTTAAATTCTCTTGCATTAGACTACCTTGTTTGCATGCATTGCATATAAGAACCACGAAGGAGACGTGTTACTCTTTGGAGGAAGTGACTACATTGTCCATATGGATTCACATACTCCACAAAGAGTAACCAAAGCAATTGTTGAGTTTCATGCCCATTGAACCCTGTGCTTAACGGTCTCTAACATCCATTTACTGGATCGTGAACTAAGGGTTAATACATTTCCTTTTTGGAGCCTCCTTCTCGCTTTAGTTTTTATCGCTCGATCTTAATTGCGATTTGCGAAAATGCTAAATTCTTCATGAGTTATCTATTTGCAAAGGAGTGCTTGAGAGTTCCCTTTTTAGACAAGTGTAGTGTTTATTTGATTCTTTGGTGAGGACACTTGAAGTCTAGAAAGAATTCTTGGTTCTGCAATTCCTTGATGTCACCGGACATTCTGATGCCTTCACCGGATGGTCTAGTGATTGTATCTTTTGAACCGAGTGACCAGATTCAGACAGTCACCAGACATTTCGTTAGGTTCACCTGACAGTCCAGTGATTGGAAGATGAAGCGGTTGTTTCTCTGAAATCGGCTCTCGATAGACACCGGACAGTCCGGCGTTTTGGAGTCACCGGACAATTTATGGGGACCGGACAGTCCGATGACTATGTCGATTGAAGAAATCATGGCCATCTATTTTCTTGTGATCAATCTGGGCCGTTGATTTGTTTTTATCGAAGTTCGCATGTGTTCTTTTTCGTCGTATTCCAAACTCATGTGTTACTCGTCACCACCAATCGCCGGAGCCATCGTCGCCGCCGCGCGCCTCCACTCGCCGCACGTCTTTGTGCTGTTTCTGGCCAACGCCTCCAGCCACCGCCATGCATCTGCGCCAAAGCCGCCCTCGCTGCTGCGCACCACCTCCTCGCCCTAGCTCGCCCTAGCGCCGCCGCCGCCTACGCTCTCACCGCCGTGTTGCCGTGCTGTCACTTGTTGCCTCGCCACCGAGCTCCGTAGTCCCTGTTCACCGTCTTAGTGCTTTGGATTGCCTCGCCATGTGTTTTCTTAGCCATCACCCGCATTCTACCAAAACCCTCGTAGGGTTTTTATTTTGAGGTGATGGTCGTCTTTCGAGCTCTATTCTCTCGAGATATTGTGTTCTATCACTTCTATTTCATCGAAAATGCCCTGCATGTCTTGTTTGTTAATTAATTGCAAAAATTGGTATAATTTGCTTAAAGGTCTCACCTTTTATTGCCAATTGACGTGATTAGTTGACAAATTCCTGTACTTAGTGCCATATTGAGGACATCTCTTGCATATTTTGATATGGCATTGAGTCTCTTGTCGCTAGTGTCATAATTTGGATGCATTGCTATTATATGAATTGTGGCATTAGTCTGTCGATATCACCATTGTGCTTATTTGCTTTAATTGATCGGTGATATGTCCTTGATTCCACCGCTAGGATTTCATTTTGAGTCGCTCACCTTTTGTGCTTACAAACTGTATTTTTTTTCCTATGTGGTGCAGTGACAGTTAGACAGTGGGTCAGGACAGAGTCAGCAGCAGTTCAGAGGTCTCTGTCAGTCTAGATCACTTTTGGATGGGTTAAGAGCTAGTCTCTTAATCCTATCTTGTCATGTTAGTTGTGTTAGCTGGTCAGAGTTTCTTGCAGTTGATCTTTCAGATAGTTGACAGTATTGGTAGGCAAAGACCGAGTTCTAAGAAGAAAGGGAAGGGCAAGGCAGTAGAGCTAGAGAAGAAGAAGAAGAAGCAGAGGACAGGTGACCCAGAGGGGTACCGAGCCCTAGCAGAGGCAGACGTGGATGTACCTCCACAAAGGAGGTCAGGTGCTTTGAGGATTGAAGGTTCTGAGTCTCAGGGGGAGCTAAGGAGGTCGAGCCGATAAAGAGCGGCGACCACTCCTATTGTTGCAGAGGTGCAGCCGCGGAGAGCTCCTGCTAGTATATAGTCGAGAACCGCGGAGGGAGAGGCAACCCAGCGGAGATCATAGCAGAGGACACAGAGGTGCCCTCATCAGAGGACTAGGGTCTGCGAGGTTTGCACTGCCAGAGCCGAGTGGGCTCGCTGGGTAATGGGCAGGATTGCAAAGGTTGAGGTTGATCTACCAAAGCTGTAGGGCCCGACCATCAACGCCAAGAGGAGAGTGGATTTCACTGCTTGGGTCCCCGCTGGCAGACACGCGGATGCTAGTCAGTTTTGGACAGTTCTCCAACGGAGGATCTATGAGGCCTATAGGAGACAGCTTGCCACTAAAGGCAAGAGCTCAGTGTTTGCTGCACACCGTCATTGTTCTTTGGAGGCACTGAGCAGAGGAGCTGGGGTTGACATGGAAGAGCACATCTCATATCTTTTTGGTCTTTTTGACTTCGTCACCCAGCCTCTGAGGTATAGTGAGGACGTGGTGCTTGAGGTTTACACCTCACTGTGGATCTCCCCTGATTGTTCTTATCTCTGGTTTATGTATCGAGGGGAGCCACACAGATTTGAGAGGACCGATGTCTTAACTGCTCTAGAGTTTGTATCTTCAGAGACTCGGATCCACACTCTAGCCCGTCTTGATTTCTCACTACCTTTCAGACCGTTTGGAGGGATGGAGCCGAGTGATGAGAGGATGAGTCTTGCTTTCCCGCCACCTCATGGGGAGCACTACTTGAGCACCCTCTACGCTTGACACACAAGGTACGTGTACTGAGAGGAATGCTTGGGAGGACTATTGCGCCACGGGCTGGCTACCAAGAGCGAGTTATCATTCTTCTCCAGTGGCTACTTTGCTTTCTGCTGAGGTGTGAAGAGTTTGATATGACAGATCTTTTACTGACTCAGATGGAGGATCTGATCTATGAGGGGATAGGAGCATGTCAGCTACCATTTGCCCCTTGCATTTGCATGATGCTGAGGAGAGAGCTGGTGTGAAGACTCAGGAGGAGTACATAGTGTTGCCAAAGATTTCCACCTCTTTTAGTTCAGCTGGGCCATCCGACTCCAGGGTTCTTCGAGTTTTAGCTTCACAGAGCACCCCTGGAGGAGAGACCACTGCCTCGGAGGAAGTTGAGACTGAGGCTCCGGAGGGAGCACAATTGAGAGCTGGTAGCACTGAGGCTCCAGGTCAGGCCGAGACTCTCAATCTCTCGGGCTACACTAGACTATGCACTTGCTATCAGGTTGGATGCTATTTAGGCAGAGCAGGCCGAGCAGAGGAGGTACCGAGAGGAGCTGGATGAGCGTATTCACAGAGATAGGGCCTAGTTCGAGGAGAGTCTCCGATTCGAATGCCTCTAGATTGAGGAAGGCTTCGGACAGGGAGGGAGCTTGCAGAAGAGAGGAGACGGCAAGACAGGTGGTTCAATGAGAGGTCGCAACGCACTCAGTTAGAGATAGCAGCGGCTATTTCTTATATGTCTGCCGGCTTCAAAGATATTGCGTCGTATCTCCAGGGGATCGGTATGCTACCTGTTCCAATGTTTTCCGACAACCACGCTCCCTGGTCTATTACTTTACAGCTCTAGCCTACTACACCTCAGCCTCAGAATTCTTTAGTGTCAGCCTTCACATCTGAGTTCCAGAGCTAGAGTCAGTAGCAGTCCACATTTTTTGCACTGCTCTCAGCCCCGCTTTCATTGTTTGTACATTTAGGGTAGCCAACACTGCCACTACTACTGGAGGGGTCAGTGTTTCAATTACCACTTCTCAGTTCTCCCTAGTTTCCTTGTACACTATGTGGGTCTTGTTTGCTTTAGCTGAGCCGAGAGTGTAAGTGCCGGCATTGGAGTCACGGATAGCTGTTTGTAGTTCTCCTCTTGCTTCGAGGGTTCTATCGTTCGAGGCTACTACTGCTGAGTCAGTTTTGTCAGAGCCCGTGCTAGAGGTTTCAGAGACAGAGCTAGCTGCCACCACTGCTGAGCAGCCTAGAGCTTCAGATGCAGATATCTTGTTTGAGGCTGAATATTCACCAGACGAGGCAGCTCAGGCCCTTGTCAGTGCAGTTCAGCCAGCTTCAGGCTTGAGCGTTTTGGACGATGTTGAGCAGCCCTGAAAAGATCAGTCAGCAGCAGCAGCTCAGCCAGCAAAGGAGCAGCCTCCGACCGTCACTGCACGCAGCTCTTTAGCCACGTTGGACTAGATCTTCTTAGGAGTTGAGTGAGAGACAAGAGGTGTATCGCTTTGAGGGCTCGCTGTCTAGGGGGAGGCCATAGATGGGTAGATAGGGTTTTGATTTTTGTTTCGTGGTTTTCTTGGCTCTTTTGTGACATTTTGATGAGCTTGTTTTATCTTCGACTCTTTTATCTCATTGGAATGCACTTGGTATTGGACTAACCCCATGGATTCATGTGTATGGCTCCTAGTGCTTTATCTATTTTGCAGGTTTCTTTGTGCATCTACGCTCTCGACTCATTCTCTATCATGCACTATTCTTTGTCAAATCAGCGTTCTCCCTCTCTATATGCTTCCTCGGTGCTATCTTTTTAGATGATTAGATGACAAAAGGGAAGAGAGAGCTACCAAACTAGGGGAAAGTGACGCTTCCAACCCATGACAAAGGAAGGGAACTCTTGTAGAATTTTTTTGAGGAGTCATTAAGGTAAGGGGGGTAAATGTTTTTTCGAGATGCGTTTTATTCTCTATCTTCTTTCATCTCGTTTGGTCTATTTGTGAGTACTATGGTTGTCATCAATCACCAAAAAGGGGAGATTGTTAGCTTCATGACTTTCGAAGTCCATTAAAAGGTATGAATTGATTTTGGTGATTGAGTGGACACCATAAGTAACGGTTGTGATTGTAGGTACCACTCCGCTAATTCTATATCAACATGGTGGGCTTCCTCAGTGGATGACAAGGACGATCCCTAGAAGAGAAGTTTCTAGGCGTCAGAGGATCAAGGCTAAGGACTAGCTAGAGAGTCCATACGAACGTCGGTACTATTAAGCAGGGTAAGGTCATTTGTCTCCTATCATACAAGTGTTATAGGGTGTGAATGCTCCATAGATCATCAGAAAGCACTAAAGATGGCAGAGGAAGAGAAGGTGAAGACCAAATATCAGATTCTGTCGAAGACGTAGTCACTGGACAGTCCAGTGTGATCACCGAACAATCCGGTGAGCCAGAACTTTGGAGTCCAGAGAGAGGTGCTCTCTAAAGTTGCTGCAGAGAAGAAACTAGACAGTCCAGTGTGGCAGTCACCGGACAATCTGATGAGGTCGAAGCTGAAGTTCAGAGAAGATGTCTCTCGGGATCCAAAAGTGAAAGTCACTGGATGGTCCAGTGAAGGTATGCACCGGACAGTCCAGTGTCCTATGAAATGGATTCCATCGAAGGTGTTTTCCTGGCCGAGGAGGAAGAAGGGTCACAGGACAGTCCAGTGGTCCAGTCACCGGACAGTCTGGTAATTGCATAAAGCTGTCAGCTTTATGACATCATGTCTCAACAGTTGTTTCATCTTGAAGCCTATTTAAACCGTGGAGGGGGACGTTTTCCAATGTGCCTGCGGTCTGAGAAGCTAGAGCAAACTTGTAAAAGGCCAAGTGACACC
This sequence comes from Zoysia pacifica, assembly GCA_001602315.1. Classification (NCBI taxonomy): domain Eukaryota; kingdom Viridiplantae; phylum Streptophyta; class Magnoliopsida; order Poales; family Poaceae; genus Zoysia; species Zoysia pacifica. The sequence continues at coordinate 79,121 of BCLH01000674.1, forward strand.
ATAAAGAGAGCACATTGCAAGATTGGAGATCTTTGGTGCTAGTAGGAGAGTGATAGGGAGCATTCATACACTTCTAGAGCTTATAGGGCTTGAGAGGAGTGATCTTTGCCTATTACTCATGGTGTGGGCAGCCTAGACTAGCTAGGTGTCAGTGATCGAGCTTTCGAGGAGATTGTGGAAGACATCGCCAAGTTTGTACGCGGTTTCGGCTCCCCGCTCGAAAGGGACACCAAGAGGGAGTGCCCGAGTCTTAGAGGTTTGCTCTAGCGCTTGAGTATTGTGTATGACAGCTGGGCCGCCGGTGACTTCACTCCGGAAGTGAAGCTTATCCTTGTGAGCATCGTTTTGGGAACGACGGGAGGAACCAAGACTCTGACGGGAGTGGTTCACCGAGGATTAGGGGAAGGCAGGTGCATTTACTTATTTTTGAGTAGTGTGACAAGTTGTTCTTTGATTCTTCTTGGTGGCTATTGTGCTAATGCTTGCTTGTTGTTATTATCTTTACACTAGCATTGTTTGTGGTCTTGGCCTACTAGAATTGTTTAGGATTGCTTCCGTTGTGATTGAGTCTTATAGTTTAAGTTCGTAGCGAAATTAGTGCTATAAGTCCACCGATTCAACCCCTTTCTCGGTGTCCTTGATCCTTTCAAGGACGGGTTGAAATCTCGTAGAGACTGACAACATCTGAATTTGAGGTTGGAACTTCACCCTAAAGATAGACCTAGTGACAAATATTATCTTTCCTCGGCTGGCTACATTCTGAACGCCTGAGGCAAAAAAAGCATTTTGCAATGCTTAAATGGTATTAAAGTGCCGACGGGTTTCTCATCCAACATTAGAAAACTTGTCTCGATGAATGACTTATCTCTATTTGGTTACAACTCTCACGACTGTCATATTATGATGACGGTGTTCCTTGCAACTGCAGTAAGGTCAATCAAACCAGTGCATATAAAAGTTGTCATCACAAGACTATGCTACTTCTTCAATGCAATTTCACAAAGGGAGCTTGATCTTGAAATTTAGACTATCGGAAAACGTACATTATCGAAACCAAGTGCCAGCTTGAGACGTGATTCCCTCCATCCTTTTTTGATATGCAAGTATATCCCATGATTCATCTGGTGGATCAGATAAAGGCATTAGGACCGCTATACCTGCATCATATGTTTCTATATGAGAGATATTTATCAATTTTGAAGGATTATGTGTGTAATTATGCTCATCCAGAGGGTTCAATTATGGAGGGCTGCACAACAAAAGAAGTGGTTGAATGTTGTGCAGATTACATAAAGGATGGAAAACAAATAGGTTTGCCTATACCGTTGCATGAGGGTAAGTTGTCTGGAAAAAGAAGAATGGGTATGAGAACTTTCATTGATGAGGGTTACAAATCAGTTCTAGATGCACATTTCAGTGTACTGAAACAAATCACAATAGTTGAGCCATATATCTCAAAACATCTGGATGATCTTCGAAGAGAATATCGAGAGCAAACAGATGTTTGGATAATGAAAGAGCACAAGCGTCATTTCACCACACGGTTAATGGATAAAAATATTCCATATGGGGACTCAATAGAGGAGAAAACAATGAAGACGTTGTCGTGGTCCGTTCGTGGTCGACTCGTTGGCCGTCTCCGCGCCATCGTCCTCGTCAGCCGTCCCCGCGCGCCGTCCTAATCGCCGGACCCGCGTCGCCGTCTTCTCCACGACTGACCCCGCACCGTCGAAGCTCGACCCCTTGTCGTCGTCGCCGTTGGCCATCCCTGCGCCACCGCCGTTGTCACCCGCCCCAGCGTTGTTCTCTCTAGTTAAGCCTTCTCTGTAAGTGCATCCACCACCGCTCCTTGTTTTACTTCATCGACACTTTGGCCAGGTCGTGGGTGTGGTTGAGTACCGGTGCATCGCTACTTAAATCTTGTAATCGGTGTGCATTGAGGTGTAGACGTGAAGTGAGGAATACAAGTGCTTTTGCTTTGTGCCACGCTGGAGTGCAGCACCGTAAATCTGTGTCTTCTTGCGTGTGTGCTAATTGCCAAAGTGTTATTGTTCTTCCTCGGTTCTGGCGACAGAGTGAGAGCTGAGAACTGCCATTGTGTGTGCGTGAGTTTCACAAGGGAGAGTGACCGAGTGAGTGAGTTGCGCCAACATTGTAAATACATGAATCTTCCATGCCACTATCTGTTTGTATTTGCGATATGAGTCCAGGCTTTTATATACTTCTGTTTGGTTGCATTTGTGCTTTATTATGTTCTGCCATCTCTTGCCCACTTCGGTATAAGTATTGTCTTTTCTGTGATACAATGCATGTTTGAGAGTTGATACAATTATTTTCAATGCTAACCAAAGTATTTACAGAGAACAACTTCTCAATGTTCTTGACCTAAAAAGAAAATTGTTTAGTCATTGTGTCTACTGGGAGTCCAATTTTCCTTTTTGCAGAGGAAGTTTTTTTTTTACATTCACTCTTTGACCTGATATAGTAACCTTGGGAATTCATAACTTGTAAAAATATTCATCGCCGCGCTTCCTCTTCCTCGTTGCTGCGCTTCTTCCTCGATGCCGCGATTCCTCTGCATTTCCTGTCGCCTCCCTCTCTGATCGCCGCAGAAGCGACGACCAACGGGTCCTCACGATTTCCATCCTCGTCAACGCAGGTGCGACGACCTAGGCTGGGGGCTGCAGCGTCCCTGAAGGATTTGGGACCCGCTTCGATTGAAGCATCGTCTAAAGAGCACCAGAACTCGCTTCGATTCAAGCAGCGCTTCACCGTCAAACCGTAGGGGAACGACGACACCTGCAGATCAGGGTGAGTGCGAAACCTCTGATGCAGAAATTCAATAATTACTGAATGATTATTTAAATTACTGACGAAATCTGTACTAGAATTACTAGAATTTATAAAATTACTGACACTGAACGTACTGAACTCAATTCATCTAATGTTTACTAATACCTGAACTAAGTGCACTGAGCTTGTGTAAATTACTAAACCATTACTGAAACTGAACTCAATTCCTCTCGAACTAATTGCACTGAACTTGTGTAAATTACTGGACCATATTGATCTTCTGGAATGTACCAATATTATTTTTATAATTACTGAATGTTATTTTCATAATTACTAAATAGTATTTCTTTAATCTATTCAGTAATATTCTTTTTTTCACTTTTAGAGAATATTTACCCATGTAGAATGATGCTGCTTCAATCAACCAGCAAACTGAGGCTCCTATAGACAATCCTTCAGTAGTTGTCTCGCATTTGTTGGAAGTAATTGCTTCAGCAAGGGAACACTCTTATGTTCATGGATCAACATCATCAGTGGTTGCTGCTGCTAGTACTCTTGCTAATGCACGTGCTGCTCCTGCAATTGTTGTTGCTGCTGCTAGTAATCTTGCTACTATCCCTGCTGCTTGTCCTGCAATTGTCGCTGCTGCCCACACTGCCACTGCTGCTGCAATTGCTGCTGCTACAGTGTTAGAGACACCACCAGCTCTAATTCCCACACAAGGATTACCAATTAGCCCAGCATGGCTCGAAGATCCTATGTGTTACAAAGCAATGATGACGCCGCCAGTTCCAGTCCCATCAGAGAATGTAGTAACTCCTGAAGAAAAACTAGTCTTCATGCATGTAAGTGTAATATTGTACACTAATGTAAAAATGTTATATTTGAGGAAAGTAATTATTGATATTATTTTACTGAATGTTATTTGAATGTAGGATCAGAGAATTGACCCCAAGTTCATTCTCAGTCTAGACTCGTGCTTTCTGAGCATGGATGATGCATTCAACTTCTACAAGACATATTCACAACTTGCTGGATTCAACATTAGGAAAAACAGGTTGAGAAATGGTGGTCGTGGCCAAGACTATGAGTGCTTCTCTTCAGGGCATAACAGCAAAAGTCTAGGTATTAACCGCAAGAGAGGAAAGACAACAAAGACAAAAAGGTGCAAAGCTATGGTATATGCTGTGACATCATTTGATGGAACTACGGTGTACTTCAAAAGGATTGTTTTTGAGAACAACCATGAACTCACAAGAACACCGACTATGACCAAACAAATGAGAGCTCACATGTCAACGTGATGAATGTGCTTCGAGAATCAGTAGGAGGATCAGAGAACTTAAGCATGTCAGAGAGAGATATTTAGAACATGTCAGGAAATTACTAAACTTTTGAAAATAATTACTGAACATTACCGAACCTTAGGAAATAATTACTGAACCTTGCGAAATACTTACTAAACATTACCAAACCTTAGTAAATAATTACTGAACCCTAGGAAATAATTACTGAACATTACCGAACCTTAGGAAAATAATATCGAACCTTGCGAAGTAATTAGTGAACCATACGAAGCAATTACTGATATTATTTTGTTGCTGTGCTATTTTGGTTGTAGAAGAGCCGCACTTGCTCGCACTGAGGTGGAAGACGATATCCCAAAGCTGCTAGAATTCTTTGAATGCAAAAGAACCAACCCACAATTCTTTTACAAGTTTCAAGTTGACAGTAAGAATGTGGTCAGAAATGTGTTTTGGAGTCATGCTAGCCAACAAGGGAACTATAAAGATAACAAAAAGTAACTGTCAATACAATATCATAATTTAAAACAAAAAGTGACTCATGAATGATTTTTTTTCAGATTATGGTGAAGTCATTACATTTGATACAACATACAGAACCAATAGGTACTCCATACCACTGGCCATGTTTGTCGGATGTAACACTCAACCACAAAATATAGTGTTCGCACAAGCACTGATAAGGGATGAACGCTCGGATACATTCGAATGGGGATTCCAGCAGTTAAGGTTGTGCATGAACAACAAAGATCCCGTAACAATTTTGACAGGTGAGAAAACTACTAGTTGTATTCTGAATAGTTATGCTCAAAACAAATTACTGAACACTATTGAGAAGTAGTTACTGAATATGATTTGAATAAATAGTTACAGAAGTTTATTTATTTCACAAGTCTAGGGAATAAATAATTACTGAAATATATAACAGTAGTTACTACAGGTGATGTATTTGATCATACTCAAAAGCTTATTTCTGTATGCTACAGATCAAGATAATGCCATGGAGGTGATAAGCAGCATATTCCTTAATAGATTCCACAGATTTTGCTGTGGCACATGCTCAGGAAGTACAAGGACCCTTTGAGCCAAATGTATGATCAGCAACTGAAGCTGAAGGACAGGCTCACCTTAGTAATTAACCACCCACTAAATCCAGCAGAGTTTGAAGCTGCATGGAGATTGATGGAGCAGGAAGTCAACTTGAATGAGAGGATAACAATACAAAAGCTTACTTCAAGTAAATTTTCTGCGGCACCATCCAATCTACACAACGGAGTTGAAGTGTAAACAGGATAGTGAAAAGCGGATAGGTAGACAACTCAATGCCAATCCATAAATTTGCAAAAAAGTTTCTCGATGTACTTGATCAGGCTAGGGAAAATGAAATGAGAGAAAAGTACCACTCACAGGTATGGCTATGCTGTTTTTTGTAAAAAAAACACATTTCTTAAAAATAGAATTACTGACATCAACCTTTCCTACCTGCAGTCAGAACCGCTAACTTCAACATACTATGGATATGAAGAACAGCTAAGCAAGGTGTACACGAGAAATGTGTACAACAGATTTAAAAACACCATGAAGTCAAGCACAAATTTCAAAGTGCGCCAAAACATAGAACAGAGCGTCTACTACTTTGTCGAACATTGAAAGATGGAGATTGACTTCCCATGGCTCCAGCTCACCTTCAAAGTTAAAGTGATGTACAATGAAGATGCCCCAAAAAAAGCTATATTCAGCTATGAGTGCATGACCTGGGAGCACACAGGATTGTAAAAAATTCATTGCTTCCAGTAACAATACATTTGCTCCTGTTATTAACGTATGATTATGAAGCAGGCTTTTCTGCCCCCATTTGGTCTGCATGTTCACACACCTTTGTGTAGGGCGTATACCTTCAAGATGTATCCTGAAGCACTATGCAAGACAACCATGTCAAGATATATCATTTGATAGGCACAACAAGATGTTTTTTGGGCCAGATTTTGACACAAAAGCTCATTGAACCACATCCATACTTGCAGACCTTTCCAAGTTACAAAGGTCTGCCATAAGGTCCTCACAGGTAAGAATTTGAAACACTTTTGAAAATTACTGAAGTTCTTATTACTGGACAGGCAATGGACAAGGCAAAAGCTATAATCAAGGATGCAATTACAGTATTAGATGCAATACCATCAGATATAGGTCTTGCAAGCGCACCTGGTCTAGGAGACACAAACACATCACCTAAAGCACAAAGCAATGCAAAAAAATACTGAACATGAAGAAGCAAATATATCAGGATCTGCACCACCAGTGTCAACCACAAAAGGCAGCAGAAAGAGAGGGATAGAAATAGAAGGAATTACTCAACCTCATTTCCCACGTGACAAAAGAAAAAAATGAAGAACGTGCAGCAATTGTGGTCTATTTGACACAAGGCACAATGCAGTCACTTGTGACAGAGCTCAAATGAAGGCTGCAATAGGTGTCACTAAAAGACCAAGAGGAAGGCCAAGGGGAGTGGTCTTGGAATGGCAAACAAGAGAAGCAATGAGTATGGAGAAGGGCTGAAAGATGCTCAACTTAATCATGAGATTGACACAGAAACCATTGTAAGTCTATACCAACCTCATTCATTCAATGTTTACTAAAAAAACTACTAAAAGGGAAAAACATTTACGGTTCAATGTTTACTAAAACAAATTTCTACATTACTGTGAATATTTACTGAACAGGACTAGATGTTCTTTGAAGACTGGATGTGGTGGAGGTACTGTTGGAAGAAGAACATCACATAATGCCGAATATATTTCTAATGGGACATCAAAAGTGAAGAATGTGGAGAATTTGATGATAACGAATCATTATCTGACGTGTTATGAAATTGTTACTCTCCGATGCATGTTTGTACAGACATGTGTGCAAACCAAGGTGCTGATACAGATATTACTGAAGGTTATAGGAAATTACTGAATACATGACATATTGCAATAAAAACAAGGCACTACAAAACATAGAATGTGAATTATTAAACATAGACATGTAATTGATATTTACAACAAAGATACTTATTGGTTCATTTTCTTTGAATCCGCTATTTAACTTATGCCAATGAAAAATTACTGAGTGTCTATCAAGAATTTACTAAACCTGAATATAAAACAGTACAGCTATTCTTCTATATTTTGTAGTTAATCTTTTTAATTACGTACGTAAAATATTAAAGTGTTTTGATTTTGAATGGCTGCCACATTGTGAACAACAGCTACAAAATTACTGAACATTACTGAACCTTAGGAAAATATATTACTAAACAATACCGAACCTTAGGTAATTAAAGTGCTTCATTTCAGAATGGCTGACACATTGTGAAAATACTGGAATAAAGCTACATTTCATTCAGAAAGTTACTTAACATTGTCAAAAAATTACTGAACATCATTTACAAACACACATTACTAGAATAAACTCACATTACATACAGAAAGTTACTTAACATTGTCATAAAATTACTGAACATTACATAAGTTTGTGGAATCAGCAATTGCATTCAATACACATAATGTTTGTGGAACCAAAGACAAAAGATTCTCCTACACAACGAGAGACAAAGTACACATAAGGTTTTCATTTGCACAACTGATTCTAAAGAATTCTACTCTTGGGAATCTCCTCCCATGCAACTTGAAGAACACTCCTCAATGTGCTTTGCAAAGGGCCTTGGAGCTTCATTCAACTTGTGGAACATGAGGTAGTGCAGGTATTCTACCCTATACTCGCAGCCCCGGCTCTACACAAATGGTAATAAATTAATAACAACAGAACATGTTAAAAACAGAGTTAAATAGGTGAAAAAGGAACACTTAACTGTTTCAACAACAGCATCAAGTCCACGAACTTGAGGATCAAAATGTTCAATAAACTTCAAGCAGAAGAATGCACAATCATACCAATATTTTGATAAGCCAGAGGAACATATGGTATAGTCCACTTGCTGATGTCTAAAAACTTGGAATCTGTGAACCTCTGCAAAAGAGTATTCAGCTGAGATCGTAATCGTTCACAAAACTTGGCATGATACATGTGCTTGTCAGAAAATTTGATCATAGAGAGTGTTGATGTAGTACATGACCCAGTGAGTGCCACTCTGGACAGGTACAAACACCTATGAAAATAAGAGAATATAAAGTAGATCAAATCAGAGATGACAGAGAAACAAAAAAGTAAGAAAATAACACTGAATTATATATTATATTATAAAAGAGTAAGAAAAATAACTTACAACAGTGGCATTTATCACTTCATCAACAGTGTACCGTGGTTGCAGGTAACTAATTAGGCAATCAGGATCAAAAGAGTCCTGAACAATAATTGAACCCTGCACACCAATTATAAAAAGTTACTGAACAACTGGAAATTACTGAATCAAACTTACTGAACAAATTGAAATTACTAAAGAAAACTTATTGAACAAATGGAAATTACTAAATCAAACTTACTGAACAAATGGAAATTACTAAAACAAAGTTACTGAATAAATGCAAATTACTGAATAGAAATTACTGAAAGCAATGTTACTAAAAGCAAGGATTCAGACACATCACAGTAAATAAAACCATTCTATAAAATTACAAAACAAAGAAATTACTGAAGCAAAGTTAAAAAAAAGATATTCTCACCACTATTTGTGACAAGAGAATTATCCTGAAGCCAGCACCAGCAACCCTATATTCTATATCATCTGACATCAAGCACAAGGTGAAACAATAAAAAATGTCATTCTTAGCCATTTCATTATCGCCAAAGGAGCGAACAAGACACTGAATTCATAATAGCTGAACAGAGAAGGTGTGGCATTTTCTCAGAGAATTTCAAAAAACATTGCCTAAAAATGTTTAGGAAAAGAAATAATCAGATAAAATGTTATAAGAACAAAACAGAATATACTGAACAAATCATGCATGAATATTGTTCTGTAGAAAATACACTTACACTTTGAAAGTGTCTTCATACTTGTCTTTGAACAAATCATTTCTGAAGATTAACAATTTATTGAGATTTAAAACTGGACGACGCCACATTCTGTTTTCAGAAGGATTTGCATGAAAACCAGAAGGGGACCTCAGTTCTCGAGAATATTTGAAATATCTTGGTTTAACAACTAGACAATCAAGGAGGGTAAAATCATTAAAAATTGCAATATCCCACAACACATCTTCTAAATCAACATCCTCCTTTTTCTTCTTCTTCTCCTTTTGAATTTTTCTAGTCAGGTTGCTTTGCAATGATTTTTGTGACATGCTGTCGGTTTTCTTTGATCGAGTAATGCGTCGATCAAGTGTAACCACTTTTTTTTATCTTTAACAGCTTGTGCAGACTACAAACTAAAAAATATTAGTATAAACATGCACTACTAAGATATAATAAAATACATGAATACTAAAAAAATATTTGCTGAAGAAATATATGAAACAAAAAAGTGGGCAATACGTACATCTTTCTTCTTCTGTGTGGTAGCACGACCACGTCCTCGACCACGACCATGACGCTACAAAGAATTACTGAAAACTAAGGATCCGAAGCTACTGAAAAGCCAGCTCGCTCATAAAACTACTGAAATATCTATAAAAATACTGAAATAATGAGACTGTTGATGAGGACATCACTTCCACAGACACAACCAAACCAATTGCACAAGAAGGACCCATGACACAAGCTCGAGCGCGTCAACTTAATTATCAGGTCAAGTCATTTCTCACTGTCTATAGTAGTTCTTCTCAGAATGGGGTACTACTAAATCCTTGTGGTGATTTTGCTATGATTAGGAACATGGGAGGAGCACCAGGACCATAAAGCAGGATCGGACCATCAATCAGGGCTGGATTGTTTCGGTCATAACTTTTCACTCCGGATGTTGTTGAAGGCAAATGAGTATTCATAGGAAAGATCTCAAAGTCTACTTTCAGATGGGTCCAATCTCAGCTTCAAACTCCTCTAAACGTGATCAGAATCGTCAGAAAGGCGTTCGGACCTCCAGTCATGGGCTGAGGCCCATTGTATCCAGTTTAGCCCATTAGGGGCCCTCTCTAAGTTAGGGTTTGAGTCCCCCCACGCCTCTAGGACGTCTTCCCACTATATAAACCTGTGGCAGCCATCATTTGAGGGTGGGTTTTGTTCGGATGCAAGTTTAGCCTTAGCTACTTCCTTGTAAACGCGTGTGTCGATGAGACCACCCGATTTGCTTGATTCAGAACCCCAATTTTGTGATTATATACAGATCTGTGAGTTGTCTACCTGTTCATCTTGTTCTTGCTTGTTCTCGATTGCTCGCAGGTTCAGGGTTGTTCTTGGCACAGCAAGAACAACAACAAATCGGAGCCGGTGTACCTGTTGCTAAGGCGCAGCAACCCTGTTGGTTGTTGTAGTCGGACAGCCAACGTTGAATCCACCCCAAATCGAAGCTATCCTCCTCTCATCGAAAGATCGGGATCAGCCCCTACCATACCAACTGCATTTACTGAATAAAATTTTTAAAACCACAAAGCTACAGACAATTACTTAACAGGCAACAAACAATTACTTACTGAATAAACTAAAGTAACTACTAAAACCTGAGTGTCCTCTGGGGTAGATTTATCCTCTTCCAACTCTCGCACAACACTAGCAGCAGCACGCCACGCCTGACTGTCAAACTCATCCTGTCGAAGCCCACACGACTGTGACTGGGACAGAACAGGGACAGCAGGTGCACTGGCCTTTTCAGTCTGCTGGTAAACAAAAAAGAAATAACGTATACAAAATATATTAATCAAAAATAACAAATAAATAGAAATATCTACTGAGTTGAAAAGATAATTACTAAAACCTAAGCCTCTGCTTCTGCTGATTTATAGCGCAGTTGCTTCTGAGTTAGATCATCATCTAAATCTTTGAGGACATTGATGACAGATTTTCAACCATCGAAATCAAACTTTTCCTCGACAACACCAGAAGATTGGGGCAGAGATTTTTCACAAGATAAAATAACATCATCATCAATAGTTCTTGTTCCAAGCTGACAAAAACATGCAATATTAAAATGAAAATTACCAAACAATAAAATTACTAAAGTAAAAGAAGTTTAAAACTTTACCTTATTTGCAACACTGGAAGCATCATCATCAATCCTATCTTCAGTCACAACAGAAGTGCCACAGCAGTTGGCAACAAAGAGGGAGCTGCAGGTAGAGGAAACACTGAGGGAGGTGCAGGTAGAAGCAACACTGGAGGAGGTGGAGGCAGAGCTGGAATTACTGGAACTAGAACTCGTAAAGGAGGAGATGCTGCTCAGATCGATGACGGATGTGGAGATGCTGCTGCAGAAGGTGAGAGAGCCGGAGATTGCGCTCGGAGAGGAGAGAAAGATGGAGATGGAACAGGGAATGGATCTTGGACAGGTGGAGGTGGAGAAAGAGATGGAGATGGAGATAGAGCAGGGGATGGATGTTGGATAGGTGGAGGTGGAGAAGGAGATGGAGATGGAGATAGAGCAGGGGATGGATGTTGGACAAATGGAGGTGGAGATGGAGATGGAACAGGGGATGGATCTTGGACAGGTGAGGGAGATGGAGATGGGGATGGGACAAGGGATGGATCTTAGACAGGTGAGGGAGATGGAGATGGAGATGGAACAAGGGATGGTGTTGGTGCAACAGCAATACGTTCCTGAAATATTTTTGCAAACATAGAAAATTTTTTTTATACAAAAGAATGCTAATAGTTGAATTGAAAAACTCCAAAAAAAAGGGTGTTACCGAATCCTTGTTCTTCTTCCTCCTCTTGCGGCCTCCAGACGGTTCCTTAGCCTTTACATATATAAAAAACACAAATCAGAGTAAGTAATAAGGTCAAAAAATACTTGTACAAAAAATAGTATGAAATTACTGAAACAAGACAAAAAATTACTCAGTATTATTATAGATGAGCGTCGCTTTTTCTCACTACGTGCCTTAGCAGAGGATGAAACTTCATTCAATAGTTCAGTAATTTCAGTAACAAGATTGTTTTGAGCATCTTGAATATGTTGCACTATAGAATTTATCATTTTCGATGCCCTAGAAACTCTATTGTCATATGTCTCTAAAACATTGTCAAATGCTTGCTTTTGGCCATCATCTAAAACTAATTCTAAAGCACTACGAAACAATGGGCGTAGACGAAGAATGCTTTTAGGAAGGGGCTTATTGTTGGAATTCCGGGAAGTTTCCTTTCCAATGTTGCGCTTAGACCTAACACTGGAAGCTTCAATAGCAAGCTTCCTTAAACCGCCCCAAGCACAAACAGCAACAGATGGAGCAGCTTCTTGTACATCCTCCGTTCTAGTATTTTGCTCATCACCACATACATCCTAATAGCATGTTCCAGATTTATCTCTCAACTAAAAAGTAAAAAATAATGACAGATTTAAATATGATTGCATTTAGAAATACAAAACACAAAAAGAAAAATCATAAAAATACTTACAAGTAAGGAACCATAAGCAACACATTTGTCTTTCAGGCTCATCTTATCATCATTCGAAATTTTCTCAATCAATGACATGTTGTAAAACGTTGATCGAGGCAATGTAGAACAATCATCAAACATGTTACCACATGCTAAATTATCAAGATTGTATACCTGGATAAAAATTGAAGAGAAAATTACTGAGAACAAATAAATATAGTCTGCACTTGCATGAAATTATCGAGGAACAAGTAATTACTGAGAATTACTGAGAATAAAGAAACAAGTAATTACTAAGAATTACTGAGAGTAAAGAAACAAGTAATTACTGAGAATAAAAAAATAAGTAATTACTGAGAATAAAGAAACAAATGTGCAATTTACTGAGATCAATCAAACAAATGCTAAGTTGCAAAAGAGTTTCTTACAATCAGGAAAGCAGTGAAGCCTTGAATAGTGGGAGTTTTAAATCTGCCCTCGACAGAAAAAGATTTCTTCCATTTTTTTGATTTGTCCCGTAGGTCATCAACCACATCGCTACACCAATCAATCTCCTTCATCGACTCCAAGTCCTTACAGAACAAGTAGTCATTTGTGGACAGAAACAAACTGCTGGTGGGGAACAACAAAGCATTGAAAACAAGCATAAAAAACACTACACAACCCAATCATCAGCTTCCCTCCTCGATGCAAATTTTTCAACAACCCAGCTTGGAACAGCATTCGACTTTAGGTTATCAAATGATTTCTTCTTCGAAGAACCCTGGACAAAAAAAATCCTTCATCCTTTTCTCCTCACATAACCTTCTCAGCTCAACAAGTTCTTCTTTCTTCTGTTTTGTAGGAGTAGGATGGCAAATTTCTATTTTCACCAATAGGAAGAGAAAAAACTTTGTGTACAGCCTCAAAAGTAATTGGAAGAATTTTGGGTCCTCTCTAACATGATCCATCAAAAATATTGCTGGAGCTCTGTCACCAATGCCATCAATATTGAAATTCAAGAAATCACCAAAACCAAGCTCTGATATTTTTTCCTTCGTAGCTTCTGGCATGGCCTTGATGGCTTCAATAACACAAAGAGGCGAACAACGTATTGTTGAATAATTACCAGCAGAAGCAGCCTGCCAAAAAAAAATGAAAATTACACTACTACATCAAAAAAATATAAACACCACAGAATATGCCACAATGAAGAACAAAATATGAAATTACTGAGATGGAACTATAATACTTACACAGAAAAAGAAAGATTGATATTGAAATTTAAAAGGAAATTACTAAGATGGATTAGAAAATGAACTATAGCATACTAATACTAATAGCAACTATACCTCATCACCATCATAATCAACGTCATCATCAATCCTTGCTGTTGGAACAGATCGTCTACTTTTCACCACAGAATCAGGATGAGGTTGAATCTTCACATCAGAACCACAATCGGCCATTACTCTTTCTTCGTACTGAAACCTGACAGATTACTAAACATTACTACATATTACTGAACATAAAAAAGAAATTACTAAACATAGAAATGAAATTTCTTAATATAAACTTAAATTACTAAGGACATTATAAAGAAATTACTGAACACACGAATGAAATTACCAAACATAAACTTAAATTACTAAACACTGAAGCTTGAGAAGCACTGTAATAGAGAAATTACTGAACAAACACTATGAATTACTTAAAATTAATTAATGAGAAAATTACTGAAGCAAAAATTTCATTTCAATTTAAAAAATGGAAGTTCCCGACCTCGATACTATGTAGACACTTCTAGTATAGAAATTACTGAATCAATTATCGCACTTCAATCAATGAGAACAATACAAATTTCTGAACACCACAGTACTAAAAATACAAAACATGACAAAATTCCACAAACCAAACACGACACACCAAAAACAACACTCACTACGGCACTTCAATATCAGCGATGAGATCGAGGAAACAAAAAATCAATGACGCACTAAAAACCTAGGGTTTAACGAACCTCGTCCACACACATCAATGACGCCGCCAAATCACTAGCAATGGTCCTGTGACGCTGCCGGAAACAACCTACAGAACCAAAAATCAATGAGAACGAACAAAATCTAGGGTTTTGACATTGACACGAAAATCGAGAAAATGCTGCACCTCCTCCAACGCACGCGACGACATCGGCATCGTAGACGACAACCACCGAATGCCGGAGGAGCGGAGGGCAATGGCGCGCGATGGAGGGCAACAGAGGCGGAGCGCTCGAATTGCAGCGGCAACGGGCAGAGATGAGGAGAGGGTGGCAGGGGAAATTACCATACTGCTTGCAAGAGAAATGAGGACGAAGAAACGAGTGCGGTTCCGTGGAGCTTTTATACCGTCGCTAACGGGCACGGTGCGGAAAACGGGTTTAACGAAAAAAAATGCAGGCCCAAAATGGGATATTCTGGGCCCGTTGGTTGGGGGCCAGTTGGCTGGCTCGCCTGGTTAGGGGGGTTGGGTCCAGTGAAGGCCTCCTTATTCTTCACCTAGGGTTATATAGAGCATATGTATCTATATTGTCAAGGTACTTACGGCTTGGGATTACTCGACGGCCCAAACTACAATCTAGGGCCCATCAACAACGACCGGCCCATGATCTTTGTAGGCCCAAAAGAAGAATTCTGTCAGATTTCATGAAGCCCAACCAGAGGATTGGGCGCATCCAGTCACAAAAGCCACCTCGACCCCCATAGGATCGAGGGCAACGTAACGACAAGGGTTGGCTACCCAATGGCCATGTAACTGACTTACTTTCTGACCTTAGAGTTGGGCGACCAATCCGCGACAAGGCTCCTATCGGTACAGAGATTCCTAGCGACTATACAGAGGAGGCAGAGAGGTAAAGCAAACGGTAAAGCAACTTTGTCCCCCCGACGCTAAACAGGGAACAGGCGAAGGACGCAGCTAGTGCCAGAGGACCGTCAAGCTCCAGAGGATCACCGTAGAACATTCTCGAAGATGCCGTTGGCTCCACCCGTCAGAGGAGGCCCAATTCTTTGGGAGCCAAGTTTGGTGGTGGCCCCGGTCGTCAGAGGAGGCATCATCCTGCGGGGACCAAGTTTGGCTCTGCCCCTCTTGTCAGAGGTCATTCGGTTCTGTGAGTATCAAGTTTAGTTGCGACCCCCACCTGTTAGAGACCCGCCCGTCTCACCCCGCACGGTAACACTGCCTAGCCTCTATATAAAGCCCCTATACACCCACATAGGCGCGCTAGGGACTCCGCCCACGTAAGAACCCCTCCGCCATTATAATCCACTTCATACGTGAGTTCATCAATTTCGACCCCTAGATGTAGGGTATTACACCTCGTGATGGCCCGAACCAGGTTCCATTTTTGAGTCCATCGCGGATTAGGCCACATCGATTAGAATGAAGCGCACCGCACCCTCTCCGATCGTATAAATTCGTACTGTGCCGGTGTACGGAACACCGACAGTTGGCACGCTAGATAGGGGTGCCAGTGGTGCGCCTCGCTTCGTCATCAATGGCTTTGATCTTCGTTCTGGTGGGAGAGGCTTCGGTCTTCAGCCTGCGCTTCAGGAGTTTCACGATCGCCTTCACTCTAAACGGCCAGCCGTGGCGCATCCCCGTCTTTGCCACTGGCGAAGCCTTCTGCTTCGGGAGCCTGGACTTCATCGCCAGCACCGACGGCGAACTACGTCTTCAGGTGCCGCGTGCCAAGCGCACAGCGTGGCATCCTCGGATTCGCATTACATTGGGTCGCGACCCTTGGCGCGAGTGTTTCATGCTCCACAGCACGAGTGCTAGGGGTACTCCCCTCGACGCTACTCCTGCTGGCGACACTTCGCTGGGGCATCGAGCGACAAGCATCGTGGGGAGGCCCTGCGGCGCAGATTGACTGCCTAGAAGGCCAACTCCGCTCGATAGGATGGATCGCTACCTCCGGCTGCCGCCAATCTTTAGTGCCAGGCCCATACCGCCTATCAGCTGATTATGGCAGCGGGCACGCCCTCCTTCGACCGCGTGATCCACAACATAGTGGCGGCCGTGAAAATCCTTCACGAGTGTACAACCCCAGTAAATCCTATGGTTATCGAAACCCATAGTCGTCTCTGCGCCTTCCTCGATGCTGCGCTCCAGCAGCAAGGGACCGAGGTGCCTCCACCTCGGCCACCGTCTAAGGTTCGTAGCAACCAATGACGGGATGGCAGGGCAGACCGTTCAGATCCTCCGCCCGCCACCATCCGACGGCTCCTCGGCCCCAACCGTGATGCTCGTCACACCATCGACGCCCGACGGCAAGCCAGAGCCGATCTCCACACTGAGTCACACCGGGAAAGAACTCTCAGGTACTCTGAACACTGTTGCCGGGAACAAACCCCTGACTACCACATCAGTCGGCACGCCCATAGCTACTCATGAAGCCTTAGCCCCGATGGGGTCGGGCCTCGCGCCTTCGGACACACCATCCAACACGTGCAGTTTCCAGATCATCTCGCGTGCCCTCCAATATCATCAAGTACACTGGTGAGACCAACCCTGTCCACTGGCTCGAGGATTATTGTCTTGCCTATAGAGGCCAGAGGTGTGGACGACTTGTTCGCCATCCTGTACCTGACAGTCTTCCTGTTCGATTCAGCTAGGGGGTGGCTCGAGCACCTTTCTGAGTGCAGCATTTCGGATGGGTCTGACCTTCATCGAGTCTTCATCGGCAACTTCCAGGGACCTACACGTGTCCGGAGAACTCCTGGGATTTGAAAATCTGCAAGCAACAACCCGACGGTTCGCTCCGCGACTACATCCAGAGTTTCTCGTGCAAGCAGAATGAACTATCCGATGTGAGCGACGCCAATGTCATCAACACCTTCACCTGAAGTACAACTTCTAAGGCTCTCGTCCACAAGTTAGAGTGTAAAAACTCTCGAATGGCCCACGCGCTACTCGACATTGCCACCACCTTTGCCACTAGGGAGGAGGCTGTCCAACCCAACTTCGACCGAGGCCGAGACAAGGATAAGGAGAAGTTCAAGTCCGACCGCAAGTCTGACCAATGCTTCGATCGACGTTCCGACAGTCGAGACGACCAGGCCGGCGGTGGCTCCAGCAGCAAGAAACCCAAGAAGGGTCAGCAACACGACGATGAGTTCGTGGCCATCGCCGAACGACGACCCCGACCCCAAGCTAAGGCTCCATTTGAGCACGGCTACTACTTCAAGAAGCTTCTAGAGAAGCCCTGTCCGAACCACTCCACTCCGGTTCAGCACCTCTACAAGGATTGTCGCCTCATACAGTACTTCCTGAAGGGCCATCTCTGTGTCCAACCACATCCAACTCAATGTCCTGATCCTCCAAAGAAGGGTGTGGAGGAGAAGGCCAACCCTGCTTTTCCCAAACCTGAAGACTGCCTCATAATTTTTGGTAGGCCGTGGGCTTACGAGCCTCGGCGTCGTCAGAAGCTGTTGTGGCAAGAAGTCAACTTCGCCGACCCTGCCGTACCAACTTACCTCAAGTGGTCGGAGGCGCCCATCACCTTCGACAGATCCGACCACCCGGACCGAGTGCCTCAGACACGACGTCTTCCCCTAGTGCTCGACCCCATCATCGGCAACACGCGCCTCACCAAGGTCTTCATGGACGGTGGGAGCACCGTCAACATCCTCTGCATCAACACCTTCAATGCTATAAAGCTCTCACGATCTGATCTCTGACCAAGCTATGTTCCGTTCCACGAGGTAATCCCTAGGGACCGCGCCGTCCCCATGGGATAGATTGACCTCCTAGTCACCTTAGGTGACCACAACAACTTTAGGTCTGAGACACTCACCTTTGAGGTGGTTGACTTCGTCGGAATCTACCACGCCATTCTTGGCTGACCTGCCTACGCCAAGTTCATGGCCGTCCCTAGCTACGTCTACCTCAAGATGAAGATGTCGGGTCTTAAAGGCGTCATCACCGTGGCTTCACACATCAAGCAGACCCTCGCATGTGAGTAAGAAAGCTTGGAACTAGCTCTCTCCCTCATGGAGTCGACCGAGCTGGAAGAGATCCGCAAGTCTCAAGGGTCGGCCCCGACCTCAGCCCCCGACTCCAAACCGTCAACCTCTACGTCTTTTGAGCCAGACATCGACTCCAAGGAGATCACCCTCGACCCATCCGACCCCGCCAACAAGCTAGAGTCAGGACGGTGCTCGCCAACAAATTCGTCGATTTCCTTATTCGGAATCAGGACGTCTTCGCCTGAGCACCCTCTGACATACTGGGCATCCCAAAGGAAGTTGTCCAGCACTCCTTCAACATCAAGCCTAGATCTCGACTAGTACAGCAACGACTCCGACACTTGGACGATGAGAAGAAGAAGGCCACAGGGGAAGAAATTACCAAACTGCTCGATGCTAAGTTCATTCGTGAGGTCTACCACCCTGAATGGCTAGCCAACCCTGTAATGGTCAAAAAAGAATGGTAAATGAAGGATGTGTGTTGACTATACGAGTCTCAACCAGGCGTGCTCAAAGGATCCGTTTCCTTTGCCGCGCATAGATCAGGTGGTCGATTCCATCGCTGGTTGCGATACCCTTAGTTTTCTCGATGCATTCTCTGGGTACCATGAGATCTCTATGCCAGGTTTCGACCAGCCCGCCACGTCTTTCATCACTCCGTTCGGCTCCTTCTGCTAAGTCACGATGCCTTTCGAGCTTAAGAACGCCGGCATCACTTACCAACGCTGTATGCAAAAGTGTTTTCACGACCAACTGGGTCGGAACCTTGAAGTCTACGTCGACAACATCGTTAGCAAGACCTACAAGGCCGATAGCCTCATCACTGATCTAGAGGAAACCTTCGCCAATCTTTGACGGTACCGCGTCAAGCTCAACCCCGATAAATGCGTCTTCGGCGTTCCCTCAGTCAAGCTGTTTCGGTTCCTCATCTTCGAGTGTGGCATCGAAGCCAACCCCGAGAAGATAGCCACGATCCTGAATCTTGGCCCCGTCCAGAATGTTAAAGGTGTCCAGAGGCTCACTGGATGCCTCGCGGCACTCAGCCGTTTCATCTCCTGACTCAGTGAGAAGGCAATGCCTTTTTACCGACTGCTGCGCAAGTCTGACCGTTTCGCCTGGATCGTTGAGGCCCAGGAAACATTTGAGCAACTGAAGACCCTGCTGTCCTCACCGTCGGTCCTCGCTTCGCAGACCCCTTGTGAAGTTCTACTCCTGTACATCTCCGCCACTTCCAAGGTGGTTAGCACCGCCCTCATCGTCGAGCGCTCAGAGGAGGGTCGGGCTTTGAAAGTCCAGCGGCCCATCTACTTCATCAGTGAAGTGCTCACCGATGCAAAAACCCGCTACACAACTGGAGAAGTTAATCTGCGCTGTCCTCATCACCATGCGCAAGCTGCGTCACTACATCGACAGCCACTCCGTCCAAGTGGTAACAAGCTTCCCACCCGGGGAGGTCAGTACCAACAAAGATGCAGTCGGTCAGATCGCCACATGGACGATGGAGCTCATGGGCCACGACATCTCTTACGTGCCACATCAAGCCATCAAATCTCAGGTTCTCATTGGTTTCATCACCGAGTGGACCGAAGCTCAAGAGCAGCCGACCCCCATCGACCTCGAGCACTGGACCATGTTCTTCGACGGCTCATGCATGCTCTGAGGCTCGGGGGCTGATGTCGTCCTCATTTCTCCAAAAGGTGACAAGTTCCGCTACGTGCTCCAGATCCACATCCGCGCCTCGAACAATGTCACCGAATATGAAGCTCTCCTTCACGGTCCGCGAATGGCTATCACTCTCGACGTCTGATGGCTCTATGTCATGGGCGACTCTGAGCTCGTTGTAAACCAAGTCATGAAAGCCTCAAGCTGCCGAGATCCAAAGATGGAAGCTTATTGTCAAGAAGTTCGTAAGCTCGGAGATAAGTTCGACGGGCTCGAGCTCCACATTCTACGCCGTGACAAAGAAGCAGCCGGCTACCTTGCCAAAATGGCCTTAGGCAGAGACCCTGTACCCGATGATGTTTTTCTGGAAGTCCTCACCGATCCAACCATCAAGATCAAAGAAGAGGCCGACACCTCGTTCGACGCCTCGGTCGGCCAGCCGGCACCCGCAGTCCCGACCCCAAGGTCGAAAGTGATGGCCATCATTCTGGATTGGTCCCAAGACATCTTTGCCTTCCTCCAAGACAGCACGCTTCTGACCGACACCAACGAAGCCTGACGCATCTCTCGACGAGCAAAAGCCTACACCATCATCAACGACGAGCTTTATAAGCGAAGCCCCAGCAGTGTTCATCAACGCTGCATTCCTCGGGAGGAGGGTCAGCATATCCTTGACAACATTCACTCGATAATTTGTGGGCACCATGCCGCCCCGTGGACCCTGGTGGGAAAAGCTTTCCACCACGGATTCTATGGGCCCACAGCAATCGCCGATACCGAGCAGTTGGTCCGCACCTGTCGCGGGTGCCAATACTACGCCAGACAGACCCATGCCGGTTCATGAGCTCCAGACGATCTCGATCATATGGCCCTTCGCGGTATAGGGCCTCGATATCCTTGGGCCCTTTCGAAAATCGCCCGAGGGCTTCACCACCTCTTCATCGCCGTCGATAAGTTCACCAAATGGATCGAAGCCAAGCCGGTGCCCTCTATCAGTGCCGGTCGGGTGGTTGAATTCTTCTACGACATTATCTACCATTTTGGGGTCCCGAACTCCATCATCACCGATTATGGTGCGCAATTCACCAGTCGGTAGTTTCATGAATTCTATGAGGAGTATCACATTCGATCGACTTCGCATTTGAGGCCCATCCGAGGACCAACAGATAGGTCGAACGCGCCAACGACATGGTGCTCCAGGGGATCAAACCCCGAATCTATGACTACATCGAGAATGTGGCCGGACGATGGGCCCAGGAGCTCTCCGTGCTCTGGGGCCTACGGACGACCACACTCGGACAACGGGCTTCACTCCGTTCTTCATGGCATTCGGCACCGAAGCCGTCCTACCGACCAACATCGACTATGATTCTCCGCGAGTCCGGGCCTACGACAAAGAAGAATCGAAAGCTGCACAACAAGACGCCTTGGATCAACTCGATGAAGCACGCGATGTCGCTCACCTGTGGTCGGCCAAGTACTAGCAAGTCTCCATCGGCTACACGCTCGACGGATCAAGGGTCAAGCGTTCAACATCGGGCAGCCTAGTCCTAAAGAGAGCCCAAACCAAGGCCAGGAAGCACAAGTTGTCACCCCCTGAGAAGGGCCCTTTGTAATCAAGCGTGTTCTAAGGCAAAGCGCCTGTAAGTTGGCGATCGAGAGTGGAGAAGAGATCGAGAATGCCTGGAACATTGAAAATTTACGTTGTTTCTACACATAATAAAATCAGATATGCTTCTTGAGCAAATCTTGTTTCTTTTTATGTTCTGGTCGGCGGCGCGCGGCCGAAAGGCCGACCCCCCATCGCCCGGGAGCGATTTGAGTGTCCCTTGCGACATGTTCTCCGACCCTTGCAATGTGTTTGTTGGGCCCTGAGGCCTCCCGCCCGGCGGTCGGTTGGTACAATTCTCAAAAGTTAAATCCCAACCCGCACTGGCGTGAACTTCGAAGGTTCTCTCGAGTCGGCGTGATTCAACTAAGAGCAATGTTGCGAACCGACCCCATCGTTTTTCTCAGGTTCCGTGCCTTTCGTTTTTTGTTCGTTGGCTTCGCGCCTCGTTCTTGTTCTAGGGCTTCGGCCTAGTCCGCGCAAGTTTCGAAGTTAAATACCAACCCACACTGGCGTGAACTCCAAAAATTCCTCGGGTTCGGCGTGATTTAACTAAGAACAACGTTGCGACCCGACCTCATCGCTCTTAGGCTCCACGCCTCTCGCTTTCGTTCTTAGGTCTTGTTTCTTGCCAATCCTCAGACGTGTAAAGTAAATTCTAAGTTCTAGCATTTGAGTCTTTCCTTGTGGCTAACGATCGACGACCCGGGTTGGTGATGCCCTACAGATGCATTGAGTCTGATACTCAACCCTACGGGCTATACCTGACCTTGTCGCTCTGTCAACGCCCAACGAATGACAAAAAAACGCAAAGATACTATACTTGGCACGAGCAAGGGTCAGAATGCACTACTGCTATTAACATATCTTACAAGTGATGCCTAAAGTACATCACCGAAAGTCATTACAGGAAAAAAAGAGAGAAGACCTAAACCAACGGGTTTTGGGGTGCCGGCGGAGGACCCTGGGGTCGGGTCGGCATCGACACAACCTCTCCTGCACAAACTCCCACGTATGGAAGCCGGAGCAGGGGTTCGTTGCCCAGCGCCGCAACACGTCTGTCAGCTCCAGGATCTCCACCTTCGGGATCTCGAGAGGGAAGCCTTCGGAGACCCGTGCGAGATTGATGTTTGAGTAATGCACCATCACCTGTGACAGCACCAGTGTCGCCGCATCTTCCAGAGCGCCGGTCAACGCGGTGGCGACCAGCCTGGGGAGGCAACCCATCATGAACTGGGCATAGTCCGCCGAGATGTTGGAGTCTCGTACCCCAACGAAAATGATCCGAAACATGCGGCGCATGTCTGCCATCCCGTCCCGGAGGGCACCCGTCGCGGCTGCAAAGCAAAACAAAGATAAACAACCAACCCTAAGACAACCCTTGAAGCATGATCTGCAAAAGTATGTACCGTCGCACTCCCCAATGGCATTGCGGGTGGCGTTTTGCGCATCCTCCACATCTTGTTACACGCGGGCCACAGCTTCGTCGGAGGACAAGTGCAGGGCGTCAAGCTCCGTGGCGAGCTTCTTGACCTCGTCGTCCGAGACGACGAGCCTTGCCTCGACAACTGCACACCGCCTAGCCGCCTCCCTCGCCTTCGCCTCCGCCCGCTCGGCCCGCTGGTTGAGCTCTGAACAAGACGATCGGCTTCAACTTTCCTATTCCTAAAGGAAGGCTGAGGTCGGGAGCATGGGGTGAGGTCGAGAGCAGGGGTGTGAGCGTGATACTTACGGACAGCGTCGAACCACAGCAGCGCAAGCTCAGCACCGTATTTCTTCCTCTCCTCTCGGGCCGTGTGAGCCTCTGCTCGAGCTGCCCGGGCGTCTTGCCGCGCCATCAAGGCCTCCTCCTGCGCGGCCTTGAGCTCACGGCAGAGCCGATGGGCGTCCTCCGTCGATACCTCTCGGCAGGCCCGAACCCGTTCCAGCGCCTCGCGGAGGGACACTAGTTCGGCTCACAGCGCTGGGTCAGACAGAGCCTGACCCACCGTCTGGAACACAATTCGCTGCAACAACATGACTTAGTACCACAATAAATGATTAGTTACCATGAAGTTATGAGTCGTTACTAACTTTTCCGTGATTCTTGCAGGTCGGGTCACGGAAGATGTTGCGACCGGCGGCCAGTCGGTCGAGAGGCTTCTTCAGGCCCTCGCCGACCTCGGGGATGATGTTGAGAACATCTCCCATCGAGCTGTCATAGTGATGCATGGCTCGCACCGACGCTTCACCCGATGGGGGGGGGTCCGACACCACCGGTTGCTTCGAGGCCGAAGCCTCGAAACCACCAACTCCGGCCACCACGACTATTGTAGTCGCAGCGGTCGCCTCCACCGTCTCCTCGCCGACTGTCGTCGTCGACCCCGTAAACGTGGCAGCTGGGGAGGACACTAGTTCGCCTCACCGACCGCCGTGGCATCCACCTCGACGTCCCCCTCAGCCCCTGCAGCCCAGGAGGACGGAATCGCCGCCCCCTCCGCAGCCTCTTCCCGGCCCTTAGCACCTGTCCCCGAGGGGGAGGCTGCGGGCCTTTCACAACTGCTGCTGCCCCTTGACCCTCGGTATGGGCCAAAGGGGGCTGCGTGACTTCTTCGTCACCCACCGGCACGCCGACCGATGGGTCTTCCCGCTGGGGACTTGGACATGGAGGGGCCATTGAAGCACCCGCCACCGCCGCCGCAGCGGAGTCCGGCCCCTCTTCATTGGCTTGCGGCGCAAGGCACGCCGTGGCTAGAGCAGCAGCAGTCGCCCTACGGAAATAAAACGAAGCCCACTAAACAGTTAACATGCGCAAAAATAAAAGAATTGTGAGTGCAGAAACTTACGCCTTCAACCGGCAAATTGTGATGGCCCTGATCATCTTTGGCGGCAACTCTACGGCCTTTGGGCCCCGAGTCTGCCGCCGCCACCCTCTCAGACGGCAGCATTGGATGAACAACCAATGGGGGACAGGGATGACGCTCTGCCCGCCGAGCCTGATCCTCTTCAGGTGGACCGAGGGGCCGAGTCCGACTCCAAACCCTCCAGATGTCGTCCGAATCCTTGGACGACGACACGGTGACCGGATCACCTCTCGCCACCTGCACAGCCATGGCGGCCACCTCCTCTCGTGTCGACTGAGGGGTCAGAGCAAGAACCTGCGTAACGAGCCCAGCTGGCTTCGACCGACCGGAGGGCCGCCCCCGTGATCGTTTCTTGTAGGTGCCAGCGTCGGCACCCCCAGTCGGTTTCGAAGCCGCAGCTGTCGTCGATGATCTCGTCCCTTGGGTTGGGCCCGGCGCTGGGCGGACGGCTGCTGTACCGCCGCCTCGGACATTGGCGCCAAAGGAGAAAGAGTGTCCGCGGGAACCGCTGCCGAAACACGCAAAGAGGTCCCGTCCGCCTAAATTGACACAGATAAATGGGTTGATCGACGAATACAATTACCATGAAGAAGTAACAAACACTACAGGAAAGGACCAACTTACCGGACACGCAAACAGAGGCTCTGGCGCTCTCGTGAGGGCCGCCTCCATGTACCCCTCGAACATGCGGTTGACGCAGCCCACAATGTCGTCGCCCAACAGCTCCTCCCCAATCACTTGGCGCGTGCTGTCTTGGGTGCCGGTGTACGCGTGCATCTCGTGCTCGCATTTCTGGAGCGGGAGCACACGACGGCCGACGAAGACGGCAGCAACCTTGACGGCTGACAGCTTGGCCCTCCGAAGCTCTCGGATCTGTGCGAGGAGCGGGGCCAGTGCCTACACATCCGCGTCCGACGGTGGGGCAGTCCACGAATCGAGGGTCGTGGCGGTCTCGGCGGAGTACACTGGGACACTTGGGGCGACTTTGGTGGTGTAGAACCACTCGTCGTCCCAGCCCTTCAGCGATTTCTTCAGGGGGACCTTAAGGTACTCCCCCGCATGTGTGGTTCAGTGGCAGATGCTGGCGCACCTGTACCGCCGGTTGTCGCGCGCGCCGCCCAGCTGCGTCACGTTGAAGAAGTACCTCCACAGCTGAGCGTGTGGAGGTATCCCGAGGTAGGTCTCGCAGAGGGTGATGAA
Source organism: Zoysia pacifica (assembly GCA_001602315.1). Lineage (NCBI taxonomy): Eukaryota > Viridiplantae > Streptophyta > Magnoliopsida > Poales > Poaceae > Zoysia > Zoysia pacifica. The sequence goes on from BCLH01000674.1 coordinate 104,988, forward strand.
GAGCGCGATGTGGGCGAGGAAGGAGACGATCTCCCCCTCCATGGGCCGAGACTTCTTGATGCGCCGTCGGCCTCCAGCGGATGGCGCCCTACTGTTGGAGGAACCCCTTCCTTGCACGATCGAGGAGGATGTCAGCAGAGACAGTGGATGCCTTCCACTCAGCCATTGCCACAGCAATGACGACGACAAGAATGACAAGGATGATGAGCGGCAAGACAAACGGAAGCAGCGAAAGCAAAGAGCTCGGGAGAGATCAACACAGTGAGGAAGACGAAGGCAAATGGCAAGGGAGGGTTTTCGAAACCCACCCGGCCGCCTTTTATAGCCGAGGGAGGCAAACGGTTCCGTCCCCTCGGTTTTCGGAACACGATCCCACGAAGCGACGGGGATTAACTCCCGTGTCACGATGGGTATCCAAACCGTCAGGCACCTGTAACTTTCGTACCCCACCCACTGACGGGTGGGCCCAATGTAAACCTCTTGTTAGATCCGACGGTCAAAGTGACGTCAACATGCCCACGCACATCTGTTGGCACAGTGACCGTCAGGCCTGCCCCAGACGGATGTGACACACTCGCACGAGCCACGGCGGTTCAACTTTCGAGAGCCACTCGCCTCGCTCCACGTGGCCCCCCATCGAGACGCCCGACATTTCGATCAACAGGCCGCGCACTGACGATCTTTGTTACCCACCAGCCAACGGGTGGGCCAGGGGCAAACACTCATTGCCTCCGCAGCCAGAATGATGATAACCCAACTGCACACGCCTGAAAGGCGCAGTAATTGCTTGGCTAGCGCCACATGGACAAAACACGCATGCGCGAGTTACAGCTAGGACGGCGATTTGAATTTCTAAATCCATTAACCGTCCTCCACGTGGACACGACGGGCCCGAAGCAGTACTTTTGGGCAGTCGTAGGTGGGCTATCGAACCGTTCGGTCCAACCCCTGCCCTCAAGCGCTGATCATGGAATACGGCCAATCCGCTTGGCCCATCCTAGGTGCAAGTGCTGATCACAAACATACGACTAGTCCGACTGATCCGTGCTAGGCATTAACATAAATCCGGCAACGAGTGCAGCCGGTCCCGAGTCTCGACGATTGGGGAATCCAAGTCCTACCTCGTGAAACCGTGCTGAGCTCCTAAGCAGTGGGAGGAGAAAGTGATCTCTGACCGCGTGCCTGTTGAAGAATGAGCCGGCGACTCATAGGCAGTGGCTTGGTTAAGGGAATGGAACCCACCGGAGCCGTAGCGAAAGCGAGTCTTCATAGGGCGATTGTCACTGCTTATGGACCCGAACCTGGGTGATCTATCCACGACCAGGATGAAGCTTGGATGAAACTAAGCAGAGGTCCGAACCGACTGATCCGAATCACTCAGGAGCGAAGGGCATCCGAATCGATAAAATTTAATTGGACCCCCGACCGACCCTTCGGATCGCCCGAGGGCTCGGGGGCTCCGCCCTACGGGCGCGCTCCCCCGCCCCCGTAGGATCGATTACAACAACACGACGAAACAGTTCCCCCGACCGACCCTACGGATCGCCCGAGGGCTCGGGGCTCGGGGGCTATGCCCTACAGGCACGCTCGCGTGCACCCGTAGGAACGACATGAAGAAACCATGACGAAGCAACTACGACAATGCATCAGACCACCCAGCCAACCATCCGGCTCTCCCGAGGGCTCGGGGGCTACGCCCTACGGGCCCACTCGCACGCTCCAGTAGGACCGATCATCGAAAATCGACTTCACGGATTAGTCCCGCACCGCCTCAACAAGATTGCAAATGGTGCAGTGCTCGGGGGCTACTGTCATAGTCATATCCCCCGGGTACTTACGGCCCGGGGTTACTCGGTGGTCCAAACTACAATCTACGGCCCATCACCAGTGACCGACCGAAGCCCCACCAGAGGGTCAGGCGCATCCAGTCAAGAGCCACCCCGACTCTTGTAGGGTCGGGGGCAGCGTAACGACAAGGCTTGGCCACCCGACGGCCAAGTAACCAACTTACTTTCCGACCTCAGGGTCGGACGACCAACCCACAACAAAGCTCCTGCCGGTACAGAGATTCCTGGCGACCGTATAGAGCAGGCAGGGAGGTAAAGCAAACGGTAAAGCAACTTTGTCCCCCTTGGCACTGAACAGGGGATTGGCAAAGGATGACAGCTAGCATCAGAGGACCGTCAGGCACCAGAGGACCACCCAGAGAACATTCTCAAAATTGCCGTTGGTCCCACACGTCAGAGGAGGCCCGTTTCTGTGGGAGCCAAGTTTGGTGGCAGCCCCGCTCGTCAGAGGAAGTACCATCCTGCGGGAACCAAGTTTGGATGCGCCCCACCTGTCAAAAGTCATCCGGTTCCATGAGCATCAAGTTTAGTTGCGGTCCCCACCTGTCAAGGAGCTGTCTGTCTCATCCCGCTTTGTAACCTCATCCGGCCTCTATATAAAGGCTTGTCAAGGATCCCCGTACAACGAGGAATGCAAGAGACATACACCCACATAGGCACGCTAGGGACTCTGCCAGTGTAAGAGCCCCTCCGCCATTGTAATCCACTCGATCATACGTGAGTTCATCGATTTCGACCCCTGGACGTAGGGTGTTACACCTCGTGGTGGCCCAAACCAGGTTACATTCTTGAGTCCATCGCAGATTAGGCCATATCGATTAGGAAGAAGCGCACCAAATCCCCTCCGATCGTATAAATTTATACTGTGCCGTGTACGAAATATCAACATATATATACTATTCAACACCCAGGGTCAGACAGGCGTGCCAGCGACAGCGCCCAACCGCTCGCACCCACCCCGTGCTTTGACCATATTTAAGCTTGTATAAATGAAATGAGTGTAGTTCATGAAGTTAAATCCATTGTACATGAGCAGTCAAATGGAAAAAAAGGACGACCTCGCAAGCTGAGACTACAGCAAATGCAGGTGATCCAAAGCTTGAATGGGAGTCAGACAAATTGATGAGGACATCACTTCCACAGACACAACCAAACCAATTGCACAAGAAGGACCCATGACACGAGCTCGAGCGCGTCAACTTAATTATCAGGTCAAGTCATTTCTCACTGTCTATAGTAGTTCTTCTCAGAATGGGGTACTACTAAATCTTTGTGGTGATTTTGTTATGATTAGGAACATGGGAGGAGCACCAGGACCATAAAGCAGGATCAGACCATCAATCAGGGCTGGATTGTTTTGGTCATAACTTTTCACTCCGGATGTTGTTGAAGGCAAATGAGTACTCATAGGAAAGATCTCAAAGTCTACTTTCAGATGGGTCCAATCTCAGCTTCAAACTCCTCTAGACGTGATCAGAATCGTCAGAAAGGCGTTCGGACCTCCAGTCATGGGCTGAGGCCCATTGTATCCAGTTTAGCCCATTAGGGGCCCTCTCTAAGTTAGAGTTTGAGTCCCCCCACGCCTCCAGGATGTCTTCCCACTATATAAACCTGTGGCAGCCGTCATTTGAGGGTGGGTTTTGTTCGGATGCAAGTTTAGCCTTAGCTACTTCCTTGTAAACGCGTGTGTCGACGAGACCACCCGATTTGCTTGATTCAGAACCCCAATTTCGTGATTATATCCAGATCTGTGAGTTGTCTACCTGTTCATGTTGTTCTTGCTTGTTCTCGATTGCTCGCAGGTTCAGGGTTGTTCTTGGCACAGCAAGAACAACAACAAATCGGAGCCGGTGTACCTGTTGCTAAGGCGCAGCAACCCTGTTGGTTGTTGTAGTCGGACAGCCAACGTCGAATCCACCCCAAATCAAAGCTATCCTCCTCTCATCGAAAGATCGGGATCAGCCCCTGCCATACCACAAATCAGACAGGAACAATCAGCAATGAGATCTCGTATAGTAGTCCGAGTGATCATTCTCTAGTCCCGAGTATCAAAGACAGTCACAGAGCCCTGACCCGGATTATAATCCAAATGATGATGTACGAGGCTAGCAGTGAAAATAATCTTAACAACTTTTTTACATGTCTTACCCCTAACTATTAACCTTGTCAAATTTTTATCATAGGTTCATACTTGTCAAACAGCAATCCATCCTGAGGAACAATGTAAGCAAGCTCCCTCTACCCACTATCAACTGGTACCTCAGGGAGTGGACTTAAGTGTAAAAGAGGAGAGCGAGGCATAAATAAGATGCTGGAGGGTATTTTATACATAACACGAGTGAGTGCAACGAGAGCCCCCCCCTTGGTCCTCTGGTTGCATGCCAACAGTATCATTAGGCCTGTGGATTCATAGTTAGGGACAATGTCTCGATTACAGTTACAGACTGGAGGCTGCTCGATGAGGAGGCTAAAACATTTTGTGGATCAAGCTAAAATCAAAGATTAAGTTTCCAGAAGGCACAAAATATCTTGCAAAGAAGAGTACATTAACCTCTACGGCGAAGATGTTCCGCAGGTGGAAGGCTGAGTTAAATGGCAAGTTTGTGAAGAAAAATTTGGTTCCAAAAAATTTTCTGAAGATAACGGAAGCTTAGTGGTCTGAATTTTTTGGCAGATGACCACACCCGAGGCAATAGCTCAGAGTGCAGCTAAAGTGGAACAGGCGAAGAAAAATATTTACCCCCATCATCTAGGATCCGGTGGATTGCCAGCAAAATGATTGAATGGGAAAAGATAAGGGAAGAAGCTGCCAAGGCAGTGAGACCTGACCCGCTAGAAGATTGTGATGATCGTAATAGGAACTAGGTGTATACTCGATCAGATATAACCGAAGAAGGACAAATAATATACAAACATGCACAAACGGCAGAAGTGGGCAAGAAAATTGTAGACATTGCTGAGGAACAAAATGCTGGAAAGCTCAAACCTGATAGGGAGAAGGACCAACTTACTGTTGCACTAGGCAACCCAGAATACCCTGTATGTGTACGAGCCATCTCTTCACGGATGACTTGGAAAGAGGGGGTTTCCATAGGATGCAATGAGCTACAAAAAATATGATAGGTATAAGAAGACTCTTGAAGAGACGATTAAGGCGGAGGTCAAGGCCTCCTTAAAAAAAATTTCTTAGAGTTTTTTCAAGAACATCAAAAATTTTCTAGCAGAATAGCAAGATACAAGATTACTCGAGACTGTGCCAACTGAGAACTGGCTATTAGGCTCACAGTGGGTTGTAACCTAAGTAGTGATATGAGTTGAGGTGCCTGATCTTTCGGTGAGGTGGTAACTATCGATTTGGTGGAGTCGACCCTCAAGATCTGACTACAAACGAACAGGTCATGTGAGCCTTAGCAATCGCAGAACTAACTCCAAATGGTTATTAACTTCGCTCGAACAGCATGATCAACCTGATCACGAAGATCAATTCCTGCAAGTAATCGAAGAACAAGCAAGAACAAGATGGCAAACTAAAATCTCTCAAATGTGGGGTTCTCAAAAGTTGTCTAAGAGGTGGTTGTTGGATGAAACTGAAGATCAAAAAGTTTGCACAAGAGCTAAACTATAACAAAAGAAAACCCAAGTGTTCCTGGTGGCAGCTGAGACCATTAAAAAGGGTGGAGGACGACCGGGGTGCTGGGGTCATCCTCAAACCTTAGGACACGCCCCTAATGGGCTCAACTTGATGCACGCGCCGACAGCCCAAGTTGGGGTGACGCAGCACCTTCTGAATTACAATGACGATTGGCACTTACTCTAATATGGTATAAAAGGTGGGGCTCAATCCATTAGAAAGTAGACTTCATGAGCTTTCCAGAATGTACTTAAACATCCAAATTGGATTCCATATGAAATCGTGGCTTCCGTTGCAAATTTGTACTTTTCTGCTCTCCAAATCTACCGTGTGTGAATATTTTCATTGAAGTTCTCATCAGAAGGTATGATGTCCACATCATCCTCCCCCACTTGAATTAGAATCATTCTCGACTCAAGTTCAGATTGCAAAAACCGCCATTCCATCATGCCATCTTGAAATCATGAAAGGTAAAGGCCACGAGGGTATGTATGTGATCTCAAGCACGGATTCAAAACCAACCATGCCACCGTGCCCTCTAGAAATCTTAAAAAGTGGAGGCCACGGGGGTATGTCATCCTCCCCCGCTTCATTTAGAGTCGTTCTCGACTCAAGTTCAGATTGCAGAACCACCACTTCACTGTGCCCCATAGAAATCATGAAAGGTGGCGGTCATTGGAGGATTCTAATGTGATGAAGCGATGCAGGAAGGACATATAAGATCTCATCATTCTCCCCTTCTTTATAGCAAGCCGTCCTTAGCTTGATCCAGTGGTCAGCAAAATTTCTTATTGTCATTTTGGGACAAGTAATGAGCACGCAGCTAGGCCACAACAACAACTTCTTCTGCTTTATGAGCTGCTCCTGTTAATAGATCACAAAAGTAGAGAAACTTTGCAACGCATTGTTAGTGTTAGTGCATGCTATTGTTTGATCCTGTTTTTGCATTTCAAAAGGGTATTGCAAATTAGTACATATGACTATTTTAGATACTAAGAAATCTCCAATGTAATCATATTTCCCAATAGCATGAAAAACACAATAGCTAAAACATTGCAAGGAACATCAAATTTAATATAACCTAAATAAATTAAAGAAGATTTGAGCTCCAACTTTGCCTCATTCAAATCAGTGCAATAAAAAGGCCCATTTTTCACATGTGTGTACTCAAGAACAACATTTTCTACTACATACACAAGTTGTGTTTTTGGGATGAACAAACTTATTCATACAACTTGATACAATCATAAGACAAATGTGCATTACAAAACAAAGCATAAATCACTAGAGGCTAAACTAAGCATTGCAAAACACTAGTATGAACATTGGGCAATTGTCATTCAGCACAAGCACCATGAGAGGATAGAGTGTGGTGAGGACTCATTGTGTGTTTTATTTTTCTTACTCTCCTGGAATATAGCAGGCGCCACCACAAGCATCATTATCCATTATTTCAGCAACTAGCTCAACGTCCTCTTTAGCCTTATTCTCACTCTCCTGCACGATGTTAGGTATAGGACAAAAAATAGAAGAGCGTTTTGTGTCTAGTTGTGCTGTTTTAGTAAGAGATATAGTATTGCACAACTCCTCTTTATCACATTTCCCTTGTGACAAAAGCATATCAGCAATACATTCCACAAATTTGTGATGGTGGTGATTATTCATGCTTGTATCTTTAGACGATAAAAGTTGATTTTCAGCATTACAAGCAAGTAAATACAAGTGCGAGATTGAGTAGTAGGTTTTAGAGATGAGAAAATTTTAGATTTCAGAATTGAGACCATTTATAAACCAATTGATTCTATCTCCCCGGCATTCATCTAAGCTACCAAGCATGACACAAACCTTAAAGTCATAAAAGTATTCTTTAACAGTCATAATATCCTGCTTCAAGTTGCCTAATTTAGCACGCAAATAATCAGCATAAAATGCAAGAATAAAAACATCTCTAAAATGACACTTGAAGTCTTTTCAAGATTTTGGAACTTTAAACAAATATATTTCCATTCAAGCAATGCACTTTCAGTCAAAACACTTGAGGCAATGTAAATCTTTTCTTCTTCAGACAAGTCATGTGCATCAAATTCTTTATTTACATTTAGTTCTCAATCAATGTGTGCATGAAGATCAAATTTTCCAGCAAAAGAAGATATTGACAAACTGATGACTTGCAAAATATCATCATTTACCTCATGTTGAAGCATCTGCATATCTTTGTGTCTATCATAGTTAGCAAAAGAGCAAAACAAATTGAAAACAAACTAGGTTGCGTCCAACTGCTTCTCTCAAGCATGCTCAACCAAGTCTTACTTGTTCTTACCAAACCAACAGGGGTGGTTCACAGCCAACGATGTCAACAAGCAATGATTGGTGGGGTGATTGCCACGGACACAAACTCTGTTTGCTGTAGAAATCTGTAGAGCTAGGATAGTTACACTTTGTAGCAAGGATTAGTACAATCAAATCAGCAAACGCAAAGTTGAATAAGTGTTCAACAACGGTACAGTGCTGGTCCTAGGCTAAACCCTGCTAGAGACGTGAGCCTAGACACAAAGATAGCCACACAAATGATGCAAAACGCTCAGGACAGCAGCAACTATAACTCACTTCTTCTCTCTCTTTTTTGGCTTGCTTCTTTTTCTTTTTCTTTTCCTTTTCCTTTCCTTTCTTTTCTTCTCTTTTTTCTCTCCCTATATTTTTTTATGGAATGAGAACAGAGATAAAGAAAAGTGCAGCTAGCAGATAGCAGTTCTCTTTTGTGATTGCGACATGCTCGGGTGAAATTTTATGGCAAGTGTAGATCTTTTAGAAAGATAACGCTGAGATCTTTCCAGATTGTACAAAAACATTCCAAACAAACAACAGATCATAGAGATATGCTCATTTTCTTTCACAACAAAATATGTTACCCGAATCTGTTATTTGCAATAAACTCATATCTAGATTATTCTTCCTTCTATTGTAGATACTCCCTTCGTCCCTAAATATAAGCATTTCTGGGTTTGGTCAAAATCAAACGCTATCAACTTTGATTAATAATATCTATAAATTTAAATAATTTCTAATATAAAAAATTACATATTATGAAAGTATGTTTTTTGAAGAATCTAAGTAACATGATCCATATATAATAAAACATCATTAATTTTATATTATTAATGGTCAAAGTTAAAGAAGTTTGACTTTGCTTAAATCCAAAAATGCTTATATTTAGGAACGGAGGTAGTATGAGCGAAAGACGTGATAAGAACTCAAAACTCTAATGGATTAAAAGATAAGACCAGCAACACGACACGATGATGCAACCACGAATTCCGCAATGCAAATTACCGTAAAGAATGATGCACAGACTCAAAGGTCTAGGACAGCGGGAATGATTCAAGATTTTTTTTGTTGAGCTTTTATTTGGGCAACGGGTATATGAATAAAACTACAAAAAAGAGGGGTAGATATCACCGAGTAACCTAAAAGCTGATACCACTTGATATGAGTTGAGGTGCCCGATCTTTCGATGAGGTGCTAACTCTCGATTTGGTGGAGTCGACCTTCGTGATCCGATTACAAACGAACATATCGTGTACGCCTTAGCAAATCGTAGAACCAACTCCGAATGGTTATTGACCTTGTCGGAACAGCAAGATCAACCTAATCCCGAAGATCAGTTCCTGCAAGTAATCGAAGAACAAGCAAGAATAATATGGCAAACTGAAATCTCTCGAATATACGGTTCTCAAAAGCTGTCTAACAGGTGGTCGTTGGACACAACTGAAGATCAAAAAGTTTGCGTAAGAGCTAAACTATAACAAAAGAAAACCCAAGTGTTCCTGGTGGCAACTGGGACCATTAAATAGGGTGGAGGACGACCAGAGGTGCTGAGGTCGTCCTCAAACCCTAGGACGCGCCCCTAATGGGCTCAACTTGATATACGGGCCACCAGCCCAAGTTGGGGCGAGGCAGCAACTTCTGAATTACAATGATGATTGGCACTTACTTCAATAGGTATAAAGGTGTGGCTGGATCTATTCGAAAGTAGACTTCATAAGCTTTTCACAATGTACTTAAATATCTAAATTGGATTCCATATAAAGTCATGGCTTCTGTTGTAAGTTTGTACTTTTCTGCAGTCCAAATCCGCCATGTGTGAATATTTCCATTGAAGTCCTCATCAGAAGGTATGATGTCCACATCAAGTAGTGTAGCCTCTAGGCCAGGACAGAGATATCATGTAAATGATATTGTGGATAGCACGCCTTGTCGCCTTCATGTCCTTATTGGAAGGGATGGAAATAAGACAATTGAGGTTGCTACTGGTCTTGCAATTTTAGGGCGTATCTTCCATTGTAGTCCCATCCCGACAGACTACGTGAAGGTTCAAGTTAACGAAGTCATCAATAAAGACTATCTTGATTATGAACTCGACCATAGTACACCTGAGGAAATCTTATTGCTTGGACAAGCAGTAAATGAATTTATCCTTTGGTATAGACATGATATTGTTTTGTGTGATGGGCTACCTACATCCCAACCACGTCGGACTAGCCCGCACATCTGTTGACACAGCTAGCCGCCAAGGGAGAAGAAGATGCAACCAACAAACAACCTTCCCCAAAGGATATATTTGATGTACATCCATCTTCTCCCAAGGGCCCATCAGATGCAACGCAACAATGTTTCTTCAAGGGCAAAACAGATTTCACATTGCCAGTTTCTCCTCAGGAGCAAGAAGGTACACTGCTCCAGCCTTCCTTCAATGGTCTTCCACATCAACTCTACCACCTTCTGACAAGAGCCCAACAGAAATGCCCAAGCTACCTCTCCAGGGCAAAGAAGATTTAGGCTAGAAGAGCCAAACTATACCACCTTCTAACAAGGGCCCAACAAAAATGTTCGAGCCACCTCTCAAGGGCAAAGAAGGTTTAGGACAAAAGCGTCAAACTTATTCAACTCCTACACACATCCACCAAGAAATTGCCTCGTACAAAAAGTCTTCTTCGACATACACATTAAAGTATCTCCAAGGATTGTAAAGAAAGTCATCCTCTATTCAAGAGTGCCCTGCAGATGATACTATTTTTATTAAAAGTTGGGTGGAGGATGGAGAATTATATACCAGAGATGATATAAAGCCAAGGATGATATAATGCTGCGAAGGAATGACCCAATCTGGCATAAGAAGGATGCTCCTTAAGAATATGTGAATTGCAAACCATTTTTAACCTCAGTGCAACACAGTAAGATACATTTTCCATTGAGGAGATTATAAGATTGGTATATGCAGGCGAGTGCTCCGGGGTTCACTCATGTCTTCTTTCATGTGCCGGCAAATGCATTTTGGACTAGAGAGAGGACTCAATCTTTCAGTTTTGAAGATTTATTCCTTGTTTTTCGCAAACAGAGGCTCGATATCAACCTCTTAACCGTGTGGTGTCTGTAAGTGATATTTTCTAGATGTTAATTAAGTGCTTTTAAGTAATTAGTACGAGATGTAAAATAGTATTCTTAGATGACCAGAAGCAGAAGAAACTGTAGACGGGGATCCTCGATCCAACACGGATTTCCTAGGCCAATTTTGACCTAAAATTTAATAAAAACTCGGAGGAATATAAGAACATGACAAAGAAGCAGTTTGAAGAGGAGAGAAAGAAAACAATCAAGGAGAGAATGTTGCAAGTGGTGACATATATAGAAAGGGTGATGCATAACTTCATGAATGATGGCAAGAAGGATATAATGGCCCTTTACAATTTTAAGTAAGTTTCAGTACTGCACTCGACTTATTTTATTAAAAAGTTACCTAATGTTTTCTTTATTTATGTAGCGATCACTATATTTGTATCCTTATAAAACCAATGGAGGCGATAGGGCCAGTCTTTGACTCACTCAGTTACCCCAAAAAAACAATACAAAGATTTCATCAAGATTGGTTTATAAAAAAAACAATAGAAAAGTAAGCATACTTTCTGCATGTATATTGGTGGATACTTATTATAATATAATTTATTTCCATTTCATAATCATTATTTGCATTTATATAGTGCTTATAAATTTTTCATTAAACTTGGCGGGTCCATCCTCAAGGAAAGGAAAAGCTAACTCTACGCTATGATTTTTCGGTAACAAAAACATCTCGTTTTTATATGTAATAGTAATTGTCTCAAATTTTTAACTAATTTAGTTTGTTTTTGTTTGAAGTGTCATAAGCAACCTCTCGGCACTGTCCTATGTGGATATTATTTCTATGAGTACCTTAGGATTACTAGACATTATAGAGTAAATCGTGAGGATGTAAGCTATCTTATCAATATATTTTGTATACTTAGATTAATTGTTATTACAGTTATAGTAATTATCTATCATCTTTTCATTTACAGCAAACCAATGTCGATGAAGAATGGCCTTGGGGAAGAGACATAGAGGTTACAGGAGTTGACTCTGTCCAAAGTGACTTATGCTATTTTATCCATCGAGGGATTGTTCACCAGGATGAAGTATTTTTTGAAAGGGAAAACAATGAATTGCTTTTGTACCCACATTTGTCTTTGTACGATAGGTTTAAGATTATATAGATGTACTCGGATTTGTGGTTGGATGCTATGTAACGTGACATTTAGATAATTGTTTTGTAATATATAGTTGTTTGTGTTCCAATCATCTGTTAGATTACTTTCATGAAATATTGAATTCAATATTTGTTTTGAAACTAATTTGTATTTGCTGTATAAAAGAATCGAATATCCTGTATAAAAATATTTATAAAAATAATAAATAGTTTCTGTAGACGGTCGATGGTGCAGACCGCTTAGATTTAGGAAGCACACTGCAGGCGGTTTTTTTAAGGATCCGCCTGCACTAATGGTATTAGTGCCGGCGGCCATTTAAGCTTTCCGCCTGCACTGATTCTATTAATGCAGGCGGTGGTTTCAAGACATTCGCTACAGACAGTTTATATAAACGCATATATAAATGTACCATTTTTACAGGCTCACTAACACCAACGAAAGCGAAAACCGCCTGTGAAAAGGGATTTAGAACTGCCAGTAAAAAGGGTTTCTGTAGTAGTGCCACTTGGAGCTTCCTCCTTACCCTCTTCATTCTTTAATTAATGTCAACGTTGAATTCTAAATTCAACTTTGATCATTCGTTTTATTAAAAAAATTTGATAAATTTCATATAGTTTGATATAATTTGATTTATCATTTGAGTTATTTGAATCACAACTTAAAATTTTACACATTTGAGCAAATTTTTTGAATAAAATGAATGATTAAAATTACTTATAGAAGTCAACGGCAACATCAACTTAGGAATGGAGAGAATACCTTTTTCTCCATGGCCGGTGAAGGTGGAGAACTGAGCACAAGCGAGTACAGGATGTTCCTGCAAAGTCCTTCACTGTAATGTTCTCTTTTGCTTCACGAGCTCCCTTTCTAAGGAGTTGGATATAAAATTTTATCCATATCCAATAAAATATCCAACCCATTGTCTCAAAAAAATCTAGCGGAGGAACAGGTTGTCTGGTTTCATTTAATGCCTGAAATACCAAAGGAAGAAAAAACTACTACTATTTTTTTTCTTTGAACATACTCCATTTATTTTTAAATTAATATCGCCGTTGATTTTTAACACTATTTTTGACCATATATCTTATTTCATTTTTTAATAAATATTATATATTTTGTTATAATTTAATCTATCATTAAAATTATTTGAATCACAACCTAAAATTTTACACATATGAACTAATTTTTTAATAAAATAAATTGTCAAAATAGATATTAGAAGTCAATGATGACATCAAAATAAAAATGATGAGTAGTTAACAAAACTTTTTGAAACCGATTCGATTTGGTTGGTTTTCTATTTCTTAAATAAAATTTTTTTATGACATTATAAAATTTTAAAAATTAAAATTTAGAAATTTCTCAAACAGATCGATAAATTGAAAAAATTAAGTAGTATACTGGTGAACCCATTTTTATTCTTAAAATTTAAAAATGTTAAACCAATAAAATAAAGAAATTTTCTTTAGTATTTTGATTAAATTCATTCTAAATTTATAGTAGCTTGTATCCATTTCACTGATTTAACAAAAAAAATCTTAGAATCCCTCAATAATGGTTTCTAGAGAGTGCTAGACACGCGTCGCTACTGCAAAAGGGCACACATTTTGCCAGCTGCGCACAGGAAACCGCTACAGAACTGATTTTGGTTTTCAATAAAAATCGATTGGTTTTATCATTTTGTTACAGTATATGGTATAATTTTTAACAAAAATCGATGCTCCCAAATTGAATCGGTTTTATTGATTTTCATGAAAACTGATCGGTTTGAACCGGTTTTAAAAACCCTGACTGTGCGTCGGCAACTATCTACCACCTTCCACTCCTCCTTAGCCACAAAATTAAAGCACAGATTCTCGCCTCCACCCACGAGCTTGTTAAAGTGCGCACTGACCTCTACATTTTGGTGAAAGAAATTCCGAGATTCCAGTTCGGAGAATATACACGTGCCCATCTCCGTTTCCATGGACGAGACATCAAGCGACCTCCAGTGGCAGCAGGGGTGGCTGGCCGTCGGCATGCCTCCGGGGCCGGTGCTCGCGCTCTCCGGCATCGTCGCCTTCTTCCTCTACCTGACGTGGCAGATCGAGGACTACGAAGAGCAGCTGCGACGACGAACGGAGGCGGGGTTCTTCGTGCTGTTGGTGTTGGGGCTCCTCGCGCTCGCCGTGCTCGTTCACCACGCGCTGATCGACGGCGAAGGCAGGCTCGCCGTACCGGTCCCGTGGTGGCGAGACGGCGGCGCGTCGGACGGTGGTGGCCCCGGTACCTCGCCATGGGTCGTCGCAGCACTGGTAGCGCTGCTGCTGGTTCTGGCGTCGCACAAGCCGTCGTTCCATCTTTTCCGGCCGCCGTTCTACCACAAGTAGACAACGCGCGGTTGTCCGTGTTGCTGGTGCTAGAGATGTGTGTAATCCTTGTGTACTGTGCAGCTGCGATACATGTGTATTCTATATCCCTCTTCTGTATTGGTGTTAATTTTCAGATTATCATGGTATGAGTTTCATAAAAGTATTGAAAATGTTTGATGTATTATTCCTACCAAACTATTCTCTTCGTCTCAAATTATAAATTATTTTAGACTCTTTAAGTTTTCGTAAATTATAAGTTATTCTCACTTTCTAAAATATTATTCCTCTCTCTAATATATTACCACTCTGTCCCTCTTATCACCACTCAGTGAAGTGGGTACTAACTGTACAACTCAAATATGATAAATTCTAAAACAAACTATTAATTAAATTTATAAAAACAAAGATTTTAAAGGTGCGAAAACAACAACCTGAAATAAACTAAGTAGAGAATCGCAAAGTCTAATCAAAGAATACATCGAGCCCATACAATACATCTTTTAACAGTATACACTAACAACAAAATACGGTGAGCAAGTTTTTCATTGGAATTGTAGAGAGAGAAAGAATCACACCTACAACAAGAGCAAAAAAAAAGCCAAACCCTGAGCATTTAAATACTCAGCAAATCTTACCCGTCAACATGGCCAATTACAGTCAACCTCAAAGAATATAATAAAACTGACTCACATGAGAAAGTTATTTGTATAAAAACCAGCGCTAACAAAGTGAATTCTTACTTTCCAGTTTATTAGCAAATTAAAAGAATGTAAATTTAATTTGTACTATCAACTGCCACAATCATGGTTGCCAAACAATTTATATAAATATAACCAATAAAATCATTATAACATCCTCATTCATTTCTTAATCCATTTCTTACTATAATGTGACTCAAAGAGACAAGCGATACTCGTTACTATGAGGAGCAGCGATTATAATCGATTTACATCCAGCTAGAGAAACCAGATTACATGACACGTACACGCTTCCTAGAAGCCGCACGTGACAATCTTTCATAAGACTACCTCATTGTCGGTCCGCTGTTACCAATCTAGGCAAAAGGGCCTACACGCAATCCATGCTCGGACGTAATTTGTGAGGTACTGCCCCTTTTACTATCTCTCACCTTAGCGCCTCTAAAACTAGAGGATAGCGTCACATCCACACAATGCTGCATTCAAGTTACATCGATTTTTTAGTCTTGTTTCTCTAGTATATAATCAGTACTGTTCAAACTTGTTTAATTGGACCGACAACGGTATGGTACTTGAACACAGACAGAGCTATAACATATTGAGCTATAACACATTGGTCATGCATCTACAATGGACACATTGACGTGTTGGTCTCCAGTTTATTCCATGTGACAAAGTAACCCATCTTGTGCCAGTGGCTCGCGAGTGAAGTTTTGACTTACTCGATTTCTACTGTTAATTAATATTCATAGCTTACCTCTACATCGAGATACTTATATGCATAGGTAAAGGGTACTATTATGCAATCAACATTTTCAATCAACTCCTAAAAACCTAATGCACAGTTCGTAATTCACATACTATATAGTAATAAAATATAAAACAGTTCAAACAAGGTTAATGCACCGAGGTTTACCTGGGCTTTGCTCACAGTTAGTTTCTTTGACGAACGAAACGTCTCCTCAGATGGTTCACGCCCTATAAGGCAATGAATTATGCTAGTTTTTAAACTTAAATTTAAATCACATGCGATGATAGCTTGTAATTTTCAAAAGAACACGGTTACAATATTTCTTTAAAATGAATTTTGAAAACTTAAAGTATACTTTAATTAGTACAAAACATCATAGAGGTTATAAACTAATTTTTTGGAATTTTTTTCAGAATTTATTGAATCAAAGGAATTTATAATGAATTAAACACCATTTAAAACAATAAATCATTTATAAAATTATTTTTGATGAAAATAAATATGAAACTTTTTATAAACAGAGGGTTCAACTAAATAAACAGAATAGTAAATATTTCAAGATTTTATCATGCCAAAGAATAATGATAATGCATTAATAAATTATTAAATGATCTGAAATAATTAAACTAATTTCATGCATAAAATAAAAATTTGTTAGCTTCAGAATATAATTCTAGTTGAGAGGATCCTAAAAATATTTATTTCACAATTTTTTGAGCTATAACAAAGTTTCTACGGATTTTACAATATTAAAGCATTTTCTGATCATTTAAATAAATCATTTTGCAGTGTGCTGGGCCTGGCCACAAAATGGCCCATGGCAGTGTGCTGGGCCGCACCGGACCTGGCCCAACATGAGGGTGGCCTGCAGAGGCGGCCGCACCGGATCGGGCGCAGCCATACAAGATCCGCGGGAGCCGAGCTCCCTGGCGGCTATGGCGCCGCCCGGCCCGAACACGGCGGCGAGTTCTCCGGCGCGCGTTTCCAGCGGCCTCGACATTCACTACTTGAACCAAAATGATCAGGGCGACCTTGTGAAACCAGTGGAGAGGTCACCGAGGGAAGAGCCTCACCAGAAAGCGCCCACGACGAGCAGCGGCGCGGAGGACACTTTGGCGGCGGCGCAGGGATGCTGCCGTTAAAGAAAATTCAAAGTGTTCGCTCCTAGAGCTTCACTGATTCGCAAAGAAGAGCAGCACGGTCATGGTCTACACTGGAACAGCCGGAGGTGAGCTGTCCACTGTGAGGTCGAGGGTTCCAACGGCCGGTGAGGTTTGAAGCTTTCAATCCCCAAATCGCGACGGATTTGGCCCGAGTGAGAGCTCAACAGAGGCATTGGGAGCCGAACTAAAAGATTCAGGAAGGAAATGAAGGATCGTCACCGGTTGAGGCCGGATTTGGCCGGATGTGGCCGGTGACCTTGGAGCTCAGAAATTTGGGGAAAAACGAAATTCATCACGCTCCGAGGGAGAGGTGGCCGGCTGGCTTTGCGGAGAGCTCGAGTGAGGGAGGGCGCAGCTTCTAGTCAAGGATAGGGGGCCGGAGCGAGCTTGGACGGGGTGGTTCACGGCGGCGAGGGCGCACGGCCGGCTTCAGGAAGAAGAGGAGAGCGAGATGGAGTAGGGGAGCTCGGCCAGGAGAGAGGGAGCACCACTCGCGCAATCACTTGGCTAGGACACGTCGAGGGAGGCGTGGAGGGCATGCACGCGGAGCTCCACAGGAGCGCGGCACGCGTACTGGAGCGTGGCAGTGTGCGGTACGAAGAAGGAAGAAGAAAGAGAATAGTCCGGCTGACAGGCGGACCCGCGGAGATTTATCTTTTTCCGGATTTTCGAAATTCTCTGCACAGCGTTCTGTTTTGCTTTGAAGACCACAGTTATCCAGCTCGGATAAAAGTGAAATTTTGCAGGATGGTATAAAACTTCAAAAGAACAACTTTTATTTTGGGCCCAAGTTCATAATCGAAATACATTTTATTTTACAAAATTTACAAGACAGGAAATTGTTTGAAGAAAAATAATTTATTTGGGCCTCTTAAACTTTAAATAAATTTTTCTAAAATTCAAGTCTTTGCACTACGTTTCATAATAGAATTTTATTTTGTAATTTTTATCTGAAAAAAATTTTGAACTCGCATTTGAAATTTGAAATTTCTTTATACTTGAGAATTTGTTTGAGTCGTTTTAATTGTTTTAGGCTCAGTTCCATAATTTTGAATTCGAACAAACTCGCTTCTTTATTCAAAACACGAAGTGTTACATTCTTATTTTTAGAATATACCATTTTTTATTTTTCTTAATCCCTGTGCTTAATAAAACGAGACGGATGGAGTATGATTTTGATAAAAAGAAATTTTAATTAATTTAATAACATAAATAATATATATTATAAAAATATTTTTTGATAAATTTAAAAGTACAAATAATAAGTTTTCAATTAATCAAATATATAGAAATTATTACTAAAAATTGTAGTCAATAAAACATAAAAATAAACTTTTATTAGAACAGAGAAAATAGCTGGTTAATGGTCTGTTTGTGAAAATATATGAACAAGTTAGATTCTAAAACATTATGATATAGAAATCGAATAAAAAGTATCACAAAACTTCAGATAAAAAAGTGGACTGTGAACTACAGATTATATGTGTGACACAAAAACAGAAACTGGATATAGCTGCACGGCGCCGTATCCACCTCCACTGCCGGATCCCACGCGGTGTTGGCCTCCTTGCCCTCGCTCCCGTCCGCACCCCACCCTGTGAGCTGCAACAAGATAAACGCACGCGAGAATGAAGACAGTATTGCGCTAAAAAAAATGTAAGGATTGTTTGGTAGAGCTTTTTCACGAGCTTTTTAATCGGTTTTAATTGAAATTATACCAAACAGTTGTTAGAAAATGTTATTCTTTCTATTTTTAGAGAGGAACTAAGGTGAAACAAGGGCAGCAAAAAAAAATAACTTCTCCGAGGCTCTTTGTCCGCGTGGAGCCAAAAATAGCCAAAAAAAACAGATTTTTTTATTTAGTCCTATATATATAGAAATTCTCTAGAAAAAATCAATGTACCAAATATTTTTTAAAAAGCCGAAGCTAAAATCATAAAAGTTTTTTTTCAAAGAAGTCAAAGTCGAAGTCATTTTTAAAGAAACCAAAGCCTTACAAAACAGAGTCTTAAGTTTTTTCCGGACTCTATTACACTATATATCTCCTGCGTACGAAAAACAAAAACTTGCCACGAGGCCACTACTCGACACGCAAACCACTTCCTCGATTCATGTCATTCCAGGCATCTCGGTGCTGTTTGGAACCAACAAAATTTTTAAAAATTGGTTTATAGACTTAGGCTCTGTTTGGAACCAATGCGGTTTAAAAACTGGTTAGTTTCTATAAACTAGATTATAAACTAGTTTATAGTTTTTTTCTTGTCAAATGATATCTCTATTCATATTTTATTTTAAATATCTGAGTTTATCAAAATGTAGTACATCTTTTGGTTAAAGAAACCAGAAGAATCTAAGATGGACCAGATTTTTAGTTTCTAAGAAACTAAGAAACAGGTTTCTATAAACCAAATCAAAAACTACTTTGTTTGGAGTTACTTCAGTTTTTAAAAACTGATTTTTTAGAAATATCAAACAGGGCTTTAATTTCTATAAACTGGGTTATGAAAGAAACTACTAGGTGGTGGTGGTGTTTGACATCAGTTTATAGAAACTGGTTTCTATTTTTTTTCTTATCTACTGATATTTTTCTTTTATTGTAAGTATCTGAGTTTGTTGAAGGGTATCTGAGTTTGCGCACCAAGCTACTGATGGAGTCTTAAAAAGCCTAGAAAAGCCAGCATGTGGAAGCCACTCGGGAAACTCGCCAGGTTGGGCGACTATCTGGTAGGCCCTCCTGTCTTTTGCAGAATTCCTCCGGAGATCTTTTAAAATATTTTTTTTATTTTTGTAAGTTGATTTCTCACCACATGGCTTCGTTTAATTTGTTGACTCTCGCTATGTTAGATCATTTTATCACTTTATAAAGTTGATTTTTATATACATACACATTTTCTTCAAGTTGAAACTATATTATTTGAAATAAAATACGTGTAAAAAATGTTAAATTATTATTTATTTTTAAAGTTTATTGGCAGTATAGGTGGTACTTTAAGTACCACCAACACTGCTCGTCCACAGCCGTCGGAAGTGACACGAACTAGATTTCAGATGCCAGGGCGCCCGGTGATGTCATTGCAAGTGGAGGCGGTGTAGATGGTTCTATCGGAGGAACGGGGGAGTCAGTGTGCCAAACTTCTAAACTTGACTGCGAGAAGGTCATCACCGTAGTTCATCTCGTTGTCTGGGCCTGCTTCTCCGAACCAGTCCTCCAGTCCTGCCTCGTTAAAGATCACGTCTCATTTCACATGCACCAGCGGACCCAGGGCCCAGTGAGACTGGGCGCCTGCCAGGGCTCCTTGCTGCGTCGGCTCCATCCTTCGAATACAGGACACATCATTCTGTGAGCGATATTTCCAGCCAGAGGTACCATCGGCTTCGGTGTGCCTGGCTGCTGCGGCATCCACGTACAAAATCAAAAACTTAAACAAATCAATCAAATACCAAGGACGCTACTACTGCTCAAGGAATGGCAGATAGGAAGTGAAAGCTCAGCCAAACTGGTAACCGAATTGAATTTTGCTCTTGATCTCCAAGATGACTTGGGACTAGGGAGAGACTTCTCCAACTTAATAGCATTTTAACAATAGAGACTTAATAGAGTACGAGTGAAAAATTTGAAATGTGGTGTGTCCAAGTGAGAGAGCGTTGAGTCATATTTATAGCCTTCACAAGTCGGCAGGGAAACTTGATTCGTTCGCCAAGCCATAGAGAATATCTTCAAAAAGCACGGGAGAAACCGGCACGTGAAAGTTGACTAGGAAAAGCGGTAACCTCTGGCCAACCGGCTGACCCAGGGGTGGGCTCTCTCGGTCCCTCATTTGGACCGGGCCCTTCTAGTGAGTCTTGTGTAGGATTTTTTGAGAAATTCTCCAGAATATTTTTTTTATCTTCGCGGGTTGACTCCTTCCCACATGGCTTCATATGATTCGTCGATTTATTGACTTTTGTCATGTTAATTCATTTTCTCACTGTATAAAGTTGATTTTCGCTTGCATACATATTTTCTCAAGTACAAATGCAAGTACATTATTTGAAATAAAATTAGTGCAAGAAATGCTAAGTCTTTATTTATTTTTTAAAGTTTATTAGTGGTATAAGTGATACTTTAAGAACTGCCAACAATAAGCTACTTTGTGTAAATTAGTATAAGTAGAACAAACATAATAAAGTTACGAGATTTTGTGGGTTGTTGTGAACATCTTGTCCAGTAGACTAAATGAGCGGACTCCTGTTAAGCCATGAAGAAAATGCTTTGATTCAGAAGAGCCAGTAACATAGATTTTGCGGGATTGGTATGCGGGCTCGTGGCAACATCGCCCCACTTGCAACTTGAACTAATGAGAGTAAACAAAATCAGGATAGTTAGCTCCCACTGGAGAGCTAATCACCCTGGCAAAAACCATCATGTTGTATGATATTCTTCCTGTCTCTTTTTATAAGTTGTTTTGAATTTGGACACGGAAATTAAAAAAATGAAAAGTGAGATGTTCTGAAAATGAGGTGGAGAGACAGAGTAGGGATGTATTGAGAAGTTGAAAAGTTGTCTTGAAAAGTAAGAACAACTTATAATTTGAAAAATTTTAAAAAGTTTAGAATGATTTATAATCTGAGACAGAGGGAGTAACAAGGTTTTAATTATTTTAGAAACCAAGTGTGCAGATTTCTCACCTCTATCTATACCGTAAATACCAGCACAGCATTTCCTTTTGTTCTCGCCGCAACAGTTACCACTCACTCCATATTTTATTTGTTTATGCTAATGAATGTCAATAGAAAAAATATGGAGGGTGTCCCTATTTTTCTTAAATTAATATCTCCATTGTCTGCTAACATTATATTTGATTATTTATTTTATATTAAAAAATATTATAATAGCATATATTTTATTATAATTTACTTTATTATTAAAATTATTTGGATCATTCCATATAACTTTACACAATTTGAATTAATTTTTTTTCTATACTATGAGTCTAGAAACCACATTTGCTACAACCTCAAAATAAGGAACAAACTTAATATGTAAATCATGCATTTCCACCTCCCTCGGTCGCATTCTAAGAGTTTTGTTGACTTTTAGAAATCACATTTGACTATTCATCTTATTTAAAAAATTTTAAGAAACTATTTTTTATTTTGTCATGACGGTTTTACTAGTAGAAATATTTTAAACATGACTTATTTGTTTTTATATTTGTATGAATTTTTAACAATAAAACAAATGGTCAAACCTGATATCTAAAAAAATCAAAAAACAACCCTTAGAATAGGCCGGAGGGAGAACATCAAATGTACAGCAATCCAAATACACCTTATAAAAATGAATTATAAAAATGAATATAGGGTATTTGCTAAAAAGTACTGGTAAGGCAAGAACCGTCTCTGTGATATTTCATTTGAGGATACTTCGGTCGGAAACCCCTTTTGAGGGCTCCTTTGGAATAGAGATAATTCCTTATTTGCCTCTAAAAGAGTTATAACTTTCTTTGTTGATCCTTTTCGATTTCAACTTCCTTATATGACTTAAAATCTATTTTTCATTTCTTATTTGGCTCTTCCATCAGTTTTGCCTCTTAACAGTGTTAAGTGGGAGATGAAATGACCATGTTATCTCTGAGTGTTATATTTATTTCATTTTAAGCATTTTTTCTCTTTTTATTGTTTGATAATATGATAATTGTACAAAAATTATGTTAAACCTGTATGTATAGAATTCTGCATAGCAATGTTTACAATTATGATATTATCAAATCATAAAAAAGAAAAAAATAATGCTCAAAATGGAACAAATACAAAACTAGGTAAAATGGTCATTTTGTGCCCTCACTTAGCACTTTTAAGGGTTAAAAGTGACGGAAAGGCCAAATCTCTCCTAATATAAAATTTTGTAGATATCGTCTATCTCACCTCTTTTGCTGCTACCAATTCTATCTTTTATTTTGGTGTCACACTCTATCTTTAGACTCCATTCCTCTATTGCCCTTTCCCTCCGCCTTTTTCTCCCGGTCATCGTCTCGCCCCGGCCTCCATCGCTTTGTCTGCGGTTCACTGCCCGCCTCGGTCGCGTCAAGTCCTCGGTTCGCCACCTTGCCTCTTGGTCGCAAACGTCGCCCGTCTCTGGTTTGACGCCTCGTCTCGACCGCCGCCTCCCAGTCTCTAGTTCGCTGCCCCACCTCGACAGCTGTCGCGCCCCGTCTCCAGTTCAATGCCCTACTCTGGCCACCACCGCCAAGTCACTGATTCACCACCCCACCTCTGACCGCCATCGCCCCATCTCCAATTCGACACCCAGCCCTGTCTCCAGTTCAACGCACCACACCGATCACCATCGCCCGGACTCCACTTCGACAACTCAACTCAGGGGCCGTTGTCTTGTCACCAATTCGACACCCCACCGCCGCCTCTTGCGGCCACCAAGTTTTCGATTCGACATCCCACCCTGACCGCCACCACTCCGTCACCAGTTCGACGCACTAGCTATCCTACCCTTCCCCCTTTCCTCGACGGTAACTTATGTTCGTCAATCGATACACATTCGTCCTCATTTTTTTTTAGCATTACCTCAGTTAGATTCTATTTTTTTATTGATGCTAATTAAGCTAAAAATACAATTTCAAAGACTAATCTTATATTGGGAAGCATTCTACCTTACTCTATTTATTGATTCGTCTCTCGATACAGGAAAGCTCTGACTATGTGGCAAGGCCTTCGAAATCTGGCTAAAATAAAAGCCATAAATTGCAGCCTTGTGCAGTTTATCATAAATTTTCGGTTTGTTTTATTTTGGTCTTAGACTTTTACCCTGTACTGGAGTAAACAAGAAGAACTACGAGTTCATTCGAAAGTACTAATTTATATTATTAAATATAATATATAAAGTTAATCATGTATTCATTACTTACATTATTATTATATCGCGTGTGTACAAGATGGTATAACACAACAGAGAGAATTTTGGTTCAATTATTAGTATCTAATTTGAAGGAGGCAGGGTTCTACCAAAAAATATTTGAGATTACCTTTATCATGTAACGAGAAACCAAATTATTTAATGAAGTTTACGATTTAATAATTTATTTTATCATACCTATATCATATTGAACTTACTTACTTACTTTTGAAGTAAGAAAAATATGTAACTTTATCTTTCTGTATTAAATGTGGATTACATCACTTACCTTGTTCGTAGCGTAGCACGGACACAGAAATAAAAATAGAGGCTATATAAAGAAGTTCAAATCAGGTCAAATCAAAAATTCTCTTTAGAATACAAAAATCCTACAAGAATTTTTATAAGAACCAGTTCAATTTTAAATGAAAAACACATGATTCAAAAAAAAAATCCCACAATTCAAAGGACCCCTGAATCTTGCCTAGGACAACCAAACTAACTTTGACCGATATAGCAGGCCAGCACACAGCATAACCTTGGCCAACAAACTCCCAAGCCACAGCCGCAAGCAGTGGCGGAGCGTGCAACCAAATGGAGAGGGGCCAACTGCTTCGGTATTAGCTACAGGAGCTTCTTCAACCTCGGTCAAGTGCCACCAGTTTTCTCTCTCTCCGGTCTTCACCATTACTGACCAAAAAAGCTCGCATTGGAGGCACCACTCGATAGTCACAACACCTAGAACAAGCAAATTGAACTGCTTTTTGTCTCCTCGATCCATCCTCTCAGTTAAACATTACTAATTTCCATCATGCCCATCATGTGATGTTAGCTGGGGAATCATGACGTATCCTCTACCTCTAGCAGATCCACCAGAATTTTGAACTATGTCTAGCTACTAACTACTAGATATTCAAAATTTTTGTTCATCCAGGAGGGAGGGGGGGGGGCATGGCCCAGACTGGCCTCTTACTGGCTCCGCCAGTGGCCGCGAGGCAACTAGAACAGCAAAGGGAAGCATTTTGTGGTGCATACCACGGTTTAAAGCCTATGACCACGTGCCGCCTGTGGTTGAACAATTTGTTTGTTGTGAATAAAGAACTGAACAATTGAGTTTAGTTAAAGACGAGCGAGTTTTCATTATAGATACGCAACCCACTTCACATCAGCCACCATAACAGCCATCCTAAAATCATTTGGGTTCCTACTGACCCTACACGATCACGCACATATGGTACATAATACAATACATGCTGGAAAAGACTGCGTGTTGAAGATCCTTCGGCATGTTCTGCTCCAACTAATTTTGTTTCTTGACCAGTATCAAAACCTCTCGCATATGTCCCCACTTGGGTGAACTTTCTACGCAGCATCAATGCTGAATTGGAGTTGTACAAATGACCAAGTGCATGGTTCCCTTGAGTCGGAGAACAGAAGGATTCCTAGTGTCTGTTTCCATGGCTGTCCTCGCCTGCTTCTTCTGCATCTTCAAAACGTTGATCATTGATCTGAAGCTGCATATACAAATAGAATTATGCTAACAAGTTTAGCTAGAAGTGAAAAAAAGGATGGGTCTGGATTTAGTAGAACAAGCTAACAAATATAGTTAAGAGCTTAAAAGGATAGGTCTGAACTTTTTATTGGTCCCATATGAAGCATTTTGTCAGCTTTACGAGTAACATGCCTTCGTAACGATATTTGTTGCAGTTGGATAAGAAATTGTTCTACCACGGAAAATCAAAAATGCAGAAGGTGATTTTGCAAAAGATGTTTGGTGAAATAACTAGTATAACAAAATAATGCAAGAAAACACAACTTAAAGGTATGACAATTTATTAGAAGGATAAAGTCTAAATTACTACCCTCAAGTATAGCTAAAATCCAAATAACACATTAAACTATTTTTTTTTTCATTTTATCCCCACAGGTTTGCCATTTGACTCAATTTACCTCCTACTACAATGTCCTTTTTTTCTCCATATATAAGAGTGATCTTAAGCTAAAAGTTTATGAGATGTAGAGCACATCAAAACACATATTTAAAAAATACATCAAAAATTATTTTTTAATTATTTTCATACATAAGGATATTTAATAGTAAATTAATTCTTAAGATATAAAACTATATGAAAATAATGATAAAAAATTTTGATGCATTTTTCTAACATGTATTATAATATGCTCTACCATCTTGTAAAATTTTAGTTTAAGATTAAACTTATATATGAAGAAACAAAAAACACAAATTGTAGTAGGAGGTAAATTGAGCCAAATGGCAAAGTTGTGAGGACAAAATGAACGAAATAATGGTTTAGGGGTTATTTAGACTTTGCCTATACTTGAGGGGAGTAATTTGGACTTTATCCTTATTAGAATGAAGACCCTAAATTGACATTGCCAAATTAACAGGCGAAGACAGAGTAATTGGTATTGCCAGATCAAAAATAATTAGAAGTCATTTTGAAACACTAAATAGAGTTATACTAAAAGAAATCACTGAACAGATGTCTCTCTTCAACTCATTATATGTTAAAATACAATATGATATACTACCTCCATCCCAGCAAAGATAAAGTTATATTTATTTTTTGACATCATTTTAGACTCTCCATTTTATTTTTTAAAAAAATTATAAAATTATCATTTATTTATTATTAATTGTTTTATCATTACTTTAAGCATGACTTGTTTGTTTTTTAACGCAAAAAATTGAGTAAGATAAATGGCCAATGTGATTTCTAAAAGTAAAAGACATCACCTTTTGAGGCAATATGTTTTAGTTAGTCGGGGAAAAGAAGAAATAATAGTATTTAAAACTGTTGCCTACCTCAGCTACCGAGTGAGTAATATCACGGTCATCAGTTTGCCCTATTGGGTTGACATCCGAGAACTCGCACTCAGCATCGCTTCCTGAATGCAGGAAAAAATACAGAAATTGTCGCTCCATATTAATCAGCATTAAGGATGCCATATAAAATTAAGGATGCTTACTATCCGTCATATCTTCATCACCTCCATCACCATGAACCCAGCCATTTTCTTCATCGCTCTCTGATCATTAAAAATGGACATGAAAAGAATACATTTAATGATATCGAAATTGTGACGTAATGCCATTAACTTACCAGCGTTAGGATCAGGGTTCAGCTCTGCACAATGAGAGAATGCTTCAAAAAGTCCATCCACTGAATAGTATGTCAAGGATCCAGTATATAACGGCGCCTAAGCTACAACAGTGACTATTCAGGGAAATACAAATGAATCTGGCACAATGACTATAGTGGTTCGCATGAACTGACTTCAAAAACAAAACTGAATTAACAGAGGAAAAAACAAATTGATCACAAAAGCCTCATCACATGCAAGGATAAAGGTATAATTATATTCATGGATAGCATTTCACTGATAATAATGGGAACAGCTGTTTGGAACATCCAAGAAGAAAAGGAAAAAAAAAAAAAACTCTAAAACAGGGATTGCATATACACAGCCCCTAATCTACAGTTATTCCTGACTCACCGCAAATCCTAAACAATACAATTTGCGAATGAATCATAATTCATACAAACATTGATTCCAACAAGGAGCTATATTTGAAACAAACAATGTATTATTTGTGGAATTCAATGGAAGCAATAGTTATTAGTCATATAAGAATACAAAACAAACCGTGTTGTTATCAAAATAATAAATAACAAGATCACAAAATGAAGTGTCTCAGAAATCTTGAACTCTCAGACAGCGCATGCTTGATTTTTGCCCTCCCAGGCATGCAGCTCGCCAAGCAGCAGTAGCAGCAGCACCTGAAATCAGACAAATCGGATGCCGAATGCTGCCTGGCTCAAGTGTAATTCTCATGGCACAAACCAAGCATGGATGCCAGTGCAGGAGCATCAGAGAAAGATTTGTTCAAAATAAACAAGGAATCTACCACAAAAAGGATACATTGACCAGGATCCGAAGGTATGATTCGCAATTCAGTGACTTTTGAGAGTTCAATTTGTGCATTCGTTTCACAATCTGACTCATCAGAATCCTCATCAGAGCCATCTTCTGTCTCAATCTACAAAATCCAAAGAACCGAGATCAAAATGTTTAGACTCCTGAACTTGATGCAAAAAAATATCCTGGATACAGAACCCTACAAATTGCTTCAAATGCAGACAAGTGATGTCTAACAGAGATGCCAGTTATAACAGACAGAAAGTTTAATCCAATGAACCGAGATTAAAATGTCTAGACTCCGGAACATGATGAAAAAAAATTATCCTGGATACATAACTCTACATATTGCTTCAAATGCAGACAAGTGGCGTCATAAAAGACAGAAAGGTTAAGTTTTCCAAATAATGTCACAGTAGAGGCTGGGCTAGTTAGACCAATGACATAGTGGTATACATTGAAAAAGATATATAACACTTTGAAATTTGAAGGGAAGGACAATGTAGATAGTGGGGAATTGTTTAAAAATTGCACATTCATTTTTCTTCAAACAAGTAACTGAGACAGAAGATAAGAGCATTCATTTTTGTTGAAACATGTACCAAAAGGATTGCATAACAAACCTACATTAAAATGTAGCAACACAGTATAAAAAAGAATCATAGAATAAGAATGCACAAAGCTCTCTATTTTTCTTGCAATCAGTCTAATGAAAAGGTGCACGAAAAGGATTGTAAGATATATAAAAAAAAAAAACTATCCAGCATCTCGAAGAAATATTCTGTGAATCTGGACAAGTTCGTCCTGGATGGATTGGTTCGATCCATCAACCACTATCCGGCACGGATACGGATACGTGTATCGGTATCCGGCGGATACGGATACGACATTTTGTCGAAGAACCTGATACGTGGATATTTTCATTATTTTCTAAAAATAAAATAATACCATTTCAAATCTATAAATAATGGGAAGTGGAAGAAAACAAATGAGAACCTTTTACCTAGATACAAATACCAGCCCTCCATCGACCCTTCCAGCACCACCAGCTGCCACTTACTCTCACTCTGCGTAGGGTGCAGCAGCGGGCGGAATTCTGTTCCCAGGCTCACCGGCACAGGGACCAGACACCACTGCTGTCATGGCCATGGGAGATTGCTTCTTAACAAGAAGCAAGGGTATTTCTGTTCAAGTGGGCTGGACCTTTACTCCTAGCTGGGCCCAAATGTATCCCATATTGGGCCTGAACATTCTGATATATATCGGCCCAAGTATCGGAATTATTGGTATTTATTTTTTTCGGATACTTCTTGGATACGTATCCAAGAGTATCCAAGCTCAGACTCAAGTATCTGTGTTTTGTAGATCAACCAAACATGGAGACACGCTCCTGTCCTGGATGAATCCATCCTGGATGAGCTGATGCGCTCATCCAAACACTACCTAAGGGAACAAAAGATAAACCGATGGCCTTCATTGACATGGAGAAGATTTATGACAAAATGACAAAGAAATGTGTCAATCTTATGAACATTGGGCAGTAAATCGAAAGAGATCAAGTGGGGGTGTGCACAAGGAGACAATGACCTAACCCACAAGACTCAAGAGATTATCCTGGTTCAAGTGTTCGTGCCCTAGGTCCATTAAGGCAGCAAGGAACTGTATGTATTGAGCCTTGAGGGCTAGGGTTCGAAGGATTACAAACGCTTCAACCTTGTGCATGGTATGTTGGAGAGTGATGTCTGGGCTAGATGGTTGTGTTAACTTGAGCTCACTCGCTTTCTATCCCTTTGTCTAAGAGGGTCCCCAGCGCAGCCTTATATAGACTCGGCCGGTACAGGGTTACAGGGTTCGGGGCCCCACTAGTCGCGGCATAGGTCAGGTCCGAGAGGCCTCAGGCCCCACTTGTCTGTGGCACATGTCAGGGACCAGGTTGCTGGGGTCGAATGACATCGTCCTAGGGCATAGAGAAAGTCTCCCTCCCTATAACTGGCTTTATTGTTCCATCCCGTCGATGCGCCCTGTAGAGGGCAGTTCAAACAGTGCTAATGTGAAGGTCCATTCCATTCCCACATCGTGTGGTTCGGCCTGTCCTTCCATATCAGTCCGTCTCGGGGTGTGACATCCTCAGTTCAATATTCCCAACCCAGGGGTCAGGCAGTGGGCCCATGCACTCCCACCAATGTTTGTGAGGTCAGGAGATACAGGCCTAATAGTTTTTCAATGTTTAGGTAGTCCCATCTGGAGACCAGAGGTTGGACTACCCAGGGTTGGGTACCCAGGTACTCGGCATTCGACAAAATGTCATATTTCGGGCCTTGGTAAGTCATAAAATTCAATAAAGTACATTAATTTCATTAAGGTATGTAAAATAATATTGTGTAGTATCCAAACCAGTGATGAAAATACCAATGATTTCCAATTAATATAGGACTGCACCAAGGGTTGTTTGTGAACCCTCATCTTTGCACTTGGGTGGTGGATAATGTCACAAGAGCATACAAGGTGATATCCCTTAGATTATGCCCTTTCAAGTGATGTGGTGTTAGTGGACGAGACTAGGATAAGGGTTAACTACAAGTTAGAAATGTGAGGACAAACTTTGGAGTCAAAAGGGCTTTAGACTTAGTAGGTCTAAAACAGAGTATATGAGGTGTGATTTTAGTGCTACAGCAATTGAGGAACACTCGATCACTCAAGATCAACGTTGCAGAAGGACAGGGATATTGATGAAGATGTTATTCATAGAATTAAAGCCGGATGGTCGAAATGGCGCCTAGGTGACAGTAGGTTGAAAAAAAAATAAAAGGCAAATTCTATGGACTACAATGCGGCCTGCTATGTTATACAGAGCAAAATGTTGACCTACCTAAGTGAACATGTACAATAGCTAAATGTAGCAAAAATATCTCTGTTGAAATGGATTCGTGAATCGTTTCCAGAGCAATTAAGAGTGGCACCAATTAAGGAGAAACTTATGTGACATCATTTGAGGTGGTTTGCACATATTCAATGGAGGATGCAGGAGGTACTAGTTCATAACAAGATAAGGTGGCCTCATTATGTGAAAAGAGGCTGATGAAGATGAAAATTGGCATGATAAAAGTCCTAGACAAGATATGGAGGATTAGAATATCACCAATGAGCTAACCTGCAAGACCACAGCCCAAGCTCGTAGTTGTAGTTGTAGGGTGTGGTTTGGACCTTAATGGCCCAAAATTGAAGTGGAAAGTTGAGATTAGTTCCACCTTGGTTGTGTAGGGACGTGAAGGCTAGTTTATAACCTTCGTTGTTCCAACCATAGCACCTCTAGGTTAATCCTTTTACACGAAGCGAGGCTAAAAGCGTAAGAAGGGTGCTACGCATGAATGCGCGAGCCCGCTCCACGTGGGCGCTGGGCGGTAAGAGGACTTTGGACTTGGGGCTTTACAATGGTATCAAAGCGAACCTTTCGATGTATATGCGCGTGTGCATGTGGTTAGCCCCACGACACAACTCTGCACAAAGAGAGGATTCTGTGTATCCGCTGCCATTTATGAAAGGCTGCCGAGAGCGTCAGCCCTTAAGGAGGTGACTATAACATCCCTGCCCAAGCCTGTAATTGCAGTTGTAAAGTGTGATTTGAACCTTAGTGGCACATAATTGAAGTGAAGTGGAGAGGTGGGATAAGTTCCACCTTGGTTGTGTAGGGAGGTGAATGCCCGTTTATAACCCCCGTTGTTCTAATCATAGCACCTCCAAGTTAACCCTTTTAAATGAAGTGAGGCCGAAAGCGTAAGAGGGGTGCTATGCATGAATGTGTGTGCCCTCTCCACATGGGAGCTGGGCGGTAAGCGGACTTCGGACGCCGGGCGTTACATAACCTTAGGTAGAAGATATTAGTGGCTACTCCCTCCGTCCCAGTTTATCTGTTGTTCCGGGATAGAGCGGTAAAACCAATGCAACTTGGCCTCCTCTTCTACAGTTCTGCGAGTGTAAGACAAATGGAGAGAGGCAGGGGCATTAATGCTACATCCAACCTATCTCAACAACTATCCAGCACTCCCCACGCGATAACTTCATCTAATCTTCCCTGTTCTCTTCCTCCTGGTGGGGTTCTCTCTCTCATCTTCAGATTTCTTCATCCCCTCCACATCTATCCTAGCGCTTCCTTTAGATCTGCACCATGACCGCCCTCGCTGCCGCCTCCAGCCTCTTCACATTGCTTCTTTCTTCCCTGAGTTCTGGATGGCGCGCACCATAGAACAAGCATGGAGCTCACCAAGCTTGGTCCAGCAAGCTTTGCGGGGCCACCAGAGCAAGGGCTCAACATCCCTGTCTTTAGTTGCACATGGAGCATCTGGACCGGGCAGGAGCGGCAACGCTCTGGCAGACACCGTTCGGTGATTCTTGTAGCAGCACAAAAGCAAGGGGCTCGACACGCACTGGAGCAGAGCCTCAGCCTCCCTCAGTTCAGAAAAGCATGCAGCACCGTCAGAGCGATCGGGGGCAGCTGCCGCCGTCACCCTCTTCCATGGAACTCCGGATTGGTACTTTGGTGATGATGAGCAAAGATTAGGAGAGGCAGCATTAGTCAGAGAGCCGTCGGCTGTGTATTTTTTTTTACTCGGATAGATGACTCAGTAAAGTAAGCGCCATTCTAGGAAACCGAGAACGACAGTTAATTCAGGATTCTTCTTGGCTACCCAGAATGACAGTTAAAGTGGGACGGAGGGAGTAGCAATTTATGTGTCAGATCCTTGATTTCCAGTTTCACCTCTTTTTCCCTTTTCTGTACTTTTTTTTTTCCTATTTTTTATCTTCCTTTTTTTTCCTGCCTTTTTGTCTCTTGGGGGGTTTCATCTCTAGCCTACCTCAACTTGTTTGAGACTAAAAGGCTTTATTGTTGCTGATGTTATGGTGACGGTTTATTCTGAGCTAGCCAAATGTCACATATAAAAACCATAGGGAACACTTTCTTAATTTGATGAAAATGTTTACTAAATGGATAAAGTCCAAGTTACTACCCTCAAGTATAGCCAAAGTCCAAATAACCCCATAAACTATGTTTTGGTTCATTTTTTCCCCACAACTTTGCCATTTGGCTCAATTTAACCCCTACTACAATTTGTCTTTTTTGTTTCTCCATATATAAGCTTAATCTTAAGCTAAAATTTTACAAGACGATAGAGAACATCATAATACATGTTATAAAAATACATCATATTTTTTATCATTATTTTCATATAGTTTTGTATCCTAAGTAATTAATTTACTATTAAATATCAATACCTATGAAAATAGTTACAAAAAAAATTATAATGTATTTTTTTAACATGTGTTATGATGTGCTCTATCATCTTATAAAATTGACATGTATACATGGAGAAACAAAAAAGAGAAATTTTACTAGGGGGTAAATTGAGCCAAATGGCAAAGTTGTGGGGACAAAATG
>BCLH01000675.1:0-39385 GCA_001602315.1 Zoysia pacifica
GCTTCTCGGTTGGTTTTTCCAGCCGAAAAGTTGAAAATTGAAAAGTTTCTGAAAAACTCGTTTTTAGAATGTTGAATTTTTTTTTACAGAAATGAACAGTTGAAAAGCGCATTAAGTACTGTTTTTTTAGCTTTTAGTGTGTTGAAAAGTTAAAAGTATATTACAAAAGTAACCATTTAAATTTTATCAGTTAATTTTTTAATTAGCAATCAATCAATTTTAGTTAACTTTTTTAAAAATTTAAAAGCTCCAGATTAAACAAAAGAGCGTCCTAGTGTGATTTCTGGTTCAATGAAACAAGACAAATTCTTTGCCATGCCATGCATGATGTCACTTGGATAGTGGAAAAGGTTGCCTCGAGGAATGCGCCTAGCCGCCGTGTACAGAAAGGCTACACGAATCTATTGGGTGTCAAGCAGCACTGAGCCAAAGAATAACCGGACACGATCATTTGCGATTCTCATGAAAACAACGCAAACTTTTCCTGTTTGCCGGAGCTTTGATTCTGTCAACTTCAAAAGGAGGTTGATCAAAAGAACGGCCTGAAGGCGATGCCGGAATGGCTCGGCGGTCATCGACGATAATTGGTTCTGGAGGAAGGTTCATTGGTTCTGGAGGAAGGTTCAGACGATGGCTATTACGGTATTATCATGCTTTGGAGTCTCTCGTTATGATGGGAGGTGGAAGGTACTCGGCGCCGGTGATCTACTTCGGAGGTCGTGGTTTCTTAGAAAACTGGAGATTATATGATGTAATTTTCAGTTTTTCCAGTGTATTTCGGATGAAATTCCAGGGATGTACTGTGCTTTGCTATTAATATAATTCCTCTTCGCAAAAAAAAGTTCATATTGAAAATACGCTGGACACAAAAAATAATTCACAAACAATTAATCACTCTGGTCATTTTCGTTTGACGTTTAACACAACAAATTCGACTTGCATATATACATAGCATTGTTTAAGGTTTCACGGGTCCGTGAAAATGATTGATTGGTGTGATTTGAATAAAAAAAACAACGTCCCGATCCACCCCTTTTCCTAGGTTAGAGAGATCATGATTGTTGAATGGTTCTCCTGACTTAACTTTTAGTATTATCTATACTATTTATTTTATTTAAAAATTTTATACAAATACGTAAAATTATCCATTGTATTTCAATTATTTTAATAATAAAATAAATTATACTGATATATTTTTAAAAATAAAATGAATAATTAAAAAATAAAATGCAACGATATCAATATTTTGAAACCAAATAGATCAGGAGAGTACGTATTTGAGTGGGAGTTGTTCAGGCGGCTGCATCTGTTACCGGAGAAAGCGAGTGGCAATTGGAGGTCAAAGGTGTAACTTTTGAGCAGCCCCCTCGCCTTATCAAAAAATTGCATTTCTTGCCGTGCCTATAAACTGCTCCAGACTGATTGATCGCCGAGCTCATTTTCCTTCCCAAACACACCCTCCTCACTGAACGCCCAGGAGACCAGCCCCACTGAGCCGGCGGCGATGAGCGACGCCGCGACGCCTGACACGGTGCGGGAGGGGGATCCGACGCCGATGGGTCTTACGCCGGCCGCGGCGGAGGAGATGGCGCGGGAGGCCGCGACGTGGTGCGCTCTACACGGGCTCGTCGTTGGGGACCGCTCGGACCCGGTAAGCTTCTCGCCCTCTGCTGCACGCGCGAGGCGCGAGATTATGCTCTGGTTACCTGTCGAATTGTGAAAAGGGCTCTAGGAGATGATCAATGGTTCCTGCCTTCTTGGAACGGGCGCTGATGTTATTTGGCAAATGCGTTTTGTTGTTGGTGGTACTTACTAGTACAACTTAGTGTTGAACAACAGCTTTGAAGTGAAAAGTATGGGTGAGGGCAGCCAGTTAGTTAGCTCTGTCTTCAGAACACACAAAAAAAAAAGTTCCTTCAATTATACATGGCAGATTGTAAAATAGACCCAAATGAATATGAACTGTTCATTTTCGATGATCTCAAAGTTTAAATTATTCTTTTACCTCCTAGGAGGTAAAAGTTTTTTTAATAATTATTAATTGTTGAATAATTTAATTTGAAAAGTTATTAGTGAGTTTTGGCAGTGAATCAGGGGCATTTTTCTTTATATAAATCAATGGGTGAGATCAAAATCGTGTCTTGTCTCCTAGGAGGTGAAACAATATCACTTGGTCTATTTTAAAAAGACTCTTATACATCCATATTTTGGGTATGTGGAAGAACTTTGCTGAATACTATTGCTAGAATCCTGGCTGCTTTCACATTTCTGAAATTTCATGTTTTCTGTACTACGTGGCCGAAACAGAACTAACAGTTCATTTCCCCCAGCTTCTTGGCCAATAGGTTTCGGTAAGGATAACACATTTCTGTAATATGATGCGTCTCATTATTATATACTATTACTACTAATTCAATTTGCTTTGTATAACGGGTGCGCAACTGTGTATCACAGGAATGAATAGAACTCTGGAACTCACAAGCAATTATTGCACTGAATCCTGACTCCTGACTGAGCATTGTTATTGACCTCTTGCAGAGATCAGCAACAGTCCCTGGTGTTGGTTTGGTTCATGCTCCATTTTCTCTTCTCCCAGCTCAGCTTCCAGAATCCTTCTGGATGCAAGCGTGCGAGTTGGCTCCCATCTTTAATGAGCTTGTGGATCGTGTTAGTCTGGATGGTGATTTTTTGCAGGATTCTTTGTCTAAGTAAGTCAATTTTCCATATTAAATTCTGTTTCTGTTATTATTTATCATTCAAAGCTCTGCTTGCAACTTGAAACAATAAATTAGGGTTGCCAGTTCATCAAATCCTACTAATTTCTTTTATGCATATGACTCGCATTTTGATAACAGAATTCACTCTCCAAATGAGATGTTCAAAATTTTAAATGACTTGTTAAATATTGAGTAATCAAAAACAAGCATCCAAGCTACAATTTCAGTTTTTTGTAAGGAACTGTGACGTTAATGATGGTGATTTATCATGCTGTAATTTCAGGACAAGGCAGGTTGATGATTTCACATCTAGGCTCTTAGAGATTCACAGGAAAATTATGTCAATAAATAAGGAGGAGGTGATTCTCTAATCTCTACTGCTGAGTCAACTGCTGAAACTGAATTTAGTGGCTACACCTTATCTTTAAGCTTATGAATCAACATCTGTACGGAAGAACTGAAAATTTCTCAAATATTGGCAGAATATTCGCTTAGGCTTGCACCGGTCAGATTACATGCTGGATTCAGAAACAAATTCTCTTCTTCAAATAGAACTCAACACTATTTCAGCATCATTTGCCGGGCTTGGATCCTTAGTAAGTGGGCTTCACAGGTAAGGTCTAGCAATTAATACTTTGCTTCTATCTAGTAGATTTTCGTATTAATGTTCGATGTAGCTGGGTCTGTGGTGATTGTCTCTTTGATCCTGTTGAGTTTAAGTGGTAGAGTGGGTAGCAACTTTGTAGAGCTGGTAGTTCTTTTTGGTGATTGTCCTTCCTCTGGAAGTGTAAGAACTTATATGTGTAAGCTGGTAACCCCAGCATACTATCTTTTGCTTTCTATAAAGCAGGGCCAAATGCCTTTGGTCTACACAGAAGGTCTAGCAATTATTTTTTTTTGGCTGTGCATAGAGGTATTCTCTTTTTAGTGTACAACAACAAAACCATTATGTTCCAAGCAAGTTGGGGTAGACTAGAGATGAAACCCCGTGAGACAGACCACAAAGGATTTTTTTTGCAAAAATATAAAAGACGAAAAGGAATGGAAAAAGAAGACAAAAGAGAAAAAAGGGGAAAAACCAAGCTGAAAAGGGGGGAATAAAAAAAGGAAAAAATTGGTAATCAAGGTTCTGTCATATGAATCACTAGCCTCCACAATTATACATTTCTCTTTTAGTATCTGGTTAAAAAATAATCTGTTAATTTTTATAAATTTTTTTATCCGTAGGATTTGCCAAATTATATATTCTATAGAAGTAGGCTTTTTCATATACTTAGTGTACTTGTTTTTGTATACGACGAATGGTTACCATGATCCAGTCAAGTGACATTCTTTGTCATGCTACTACCATGTTACAGAGACCAGTGAGCAACAGTTTAGAAGTAATGAAGTTCTAGGTTGTAGATGTATAATGGATCAGTTTCTTTTTTTTGTATCAGGGCAATATTTTCTATCAAATGCTTCAGATTATGTAACAGTAAAAGTTATTGAAGAAAATTGCATTATGAGTTTCATGTATATGAGTGTATTTGGAGTTGGAGTAGTCTCTTTCTTATGGATTGGGGGCTTTTATTGGTTTTGTTCCTCAGTGAACTGAATATGTAAACTGAGTATTCACTTATTGCTATGCAGGACCTTAATTAATCAGTATGGAGATTTATTAAGCCTGGACCCCAAGAGGGTTCCATCAAATGCAGCGAGTAGTAAATTTGCTGAAGCATTGGCTAAAGCATGGTCTGAGTTTAATGTTGACAGGTTTGGTATGCTCTAGTTGAACATGCATATTTTTACTTTGATATAGTTGATTAAAGATTTTAACTGTTGTTCCTTTTTTTTTTGTAATTTCTCAGTGCTGTAGTTATGATGATTGTTCAGCCTGAAGAAAGAAATATGTATGACCAATACTGGCTTGAGAGACATTTGAAAGAATCATATCCTTCTATTTCCTGCTTTAGAGTTATCTGTAATGATCACAATGACAATTTTCTGTGTTTGGTCTACTGATTCACATACTTAATGGTTTAGCATTGTTCACTTATCTTTTCATCTGTGTAAATATTTTCCATTTTTCCCCTTGTTTCCAAGGGGGAGCCCTGGCACAGCGGTGCAGCTGTTTTGTGACCATGAGGTCATGGGTTCGAGTCCTAGAAACAACCTCTTGTAGAAATGCAGGGAAAGACTGCGCATAAAAGACCCAAAGTGGGTGGACTTTTCCCCAGACCCTCGCAAGCTGGAGCTCACTGAGCTGCCCTTTTTTCCTTTCTTGTTTCCCATATTCCCATTCCTGCACGAAAGTGATGTTTTAGTGCAGCAGTTTGTATTTTCAACCTTCACAGTTTGCATTCTAAATTCCCTAGATAATGTATGGATAGTATTTTAAGTATATGAGCTATTTATTATTTATATTTGCAATATCAGAAGTCATATAATCTTTTTTGGGCTGTTTCAAGTACTTGATAGATATTTCTTATTTATATTTTTGCAACATCAGAAGTCATGCAGCAAATTTGTCTTCCTTGACAATTGTTTACACATGGCATAACAACTATTAGGAAAACTTTGTCAAATGTGGAGGCCGAAGGCCAGGTTCTCCCAGATGGAACTCTTCTGGTGTATGTATCTATAGATGTAGTGCTTAGCCTCGAGCATTAACATCGACCTTGCATTATGTTCGTTATAATTTATTTTTTAAACAGGGATGGTAGGAAAGTTGCTGTGGTATACTACAGAGCTGGCTATACACCAAATGACTATCCTTCTGAAGCAGTATGAATACGTAACAACATTATTTTTTCCTTCCTTTCAGCAAATAGCCTTTTTTTTACGTTTCTGTTGAGAAACAAAATCTTTCAGCTACTTCTACATTTTGTTATCTATTATCTGGATGCACGCCAGTTGATCTGTATGATGACTTAAAACACAATGACAAGCTTCTTGTATATTTTAGGAATGGAATGCAAGACTTTTGATTGAACAATCATCTGCTGTGAAGTGTCCCTCTATATCTTATCATTTAGTGGGAACCAAAAAGATTCAACAGGAACTAGCAAAGCCTAATGTCCTTGAAAGGTGATTACATTTCTTTAGTACTAGAAGGTAGTGCTCACGTGATTAGTTCTGTGATGTAGATATGAAACAGTACTTACATTGTAACATATGTCATTCTAGTAGGGCCTGTTTTACTCTTATTCCTGTTCTGCTTAATTGTGAACATAATGATCAGATAAGTTACCAGTCTTTGGTGTCAAGCCCACAAGCTTTTACCAAACACCATTTGCTCCATTTATAGGTTCCTTGATAGTAAAGAGGAGATTGCAAAGCTTCATAAATGCTTTGCTGGTTTATGGAGCTTGGATGATGAAGAGATTATTAAGACTGCAATCGGAAAACCTGAGTTGTTTGTATTGAAGCCGCAACGTGAAGGCGGAGGTTGGTATCCAAATTAAAAATATGCGTATTGTTTGATTACTATTTGTTGAATATGCTACTTATGCACAGGGAACAATATATATGGCCTTGATTTACGAGAAACACTTATCAGACTCCAGAAGGAAGGAGGGGATGCACTTGCAGCCTATATATTGATGCAAAGGATCTTCCCAAAGGCTTGTCTTGCTTATCTTGTTCGTGGTGGTGTTCTCCATGAGGGTCTTGCTATATCTGAGCTTGGAATATATGGAGCTTACCTGCGGTATGATTTGTTCTTAAGCATAAGGGAGTGGTCTTTATTTGATGGCGTTTTTTCTGATGAAATCACTAACATCACTAGAAACAAAGATAAGGTGGTAATCAATGATCAATGTGGTTACTTGATGCGGACAAAAGTTTCTTCATCAGATGAAGGTGGCGTTGCTGCAGGGTTTGCTGTTTTGGATAGCTTATACCTGACTGAGAAGGTGCTATGCAGCGGTGTTCTATCCCATTGCTTTTCTTTATATACAGAATTTTTTTCTGAAAGATAAGTTTTAATATAAGTTTTAGGCGCTGATCAATTATATCACTCCTTTCTTTTTAGTCTGCTTGTAAAACAATGGACGACAATTTTGAAATCGACCATATCAAAACCTAATAATAAGACTTAAAAAACTGCTACGTTATCCAATCTGTGTTCTGTTACCAGTTTGTCAAATCTCTAGCTTCATAGAACTATCTTCCATATGCATACTTCTGCAATCAGTTACAAAATTTTACTGCTAGTATTTATACTTGAAATACAAAGATTTTTTTTTTCTCTGGGTTGCCAGTCCGCACTTAAGCTTTCCGAACTCATCTTAGATGTCTCTATTGCCTTTTCTATCTTCCAGCATAGCTGCTAATTGAGTTGTTTGTTTCGTTGCTTCGTGCAGTGAGATCAACAAGGCACCTTGCTGCAGACAACAGCCCCGACATCCGAGGATCCCAATCCATATGTGACGCACCTCACGTCACATTGATTGATTGCTTCTCTCTCTTTTTTTTCACTTTCCATGGGGAAATAATTAATATATGCAGAAAAGCATTGAAAATAAATGATATAAATGGTGAATACTTCCCGTTCCTTCTTTAGATTTTCTTGATAATCTGAGAAATCCTGTCCAAGGCATGTGTTGTATGTTATTGATGACAGGTTTTCCCAGTTAATCACAGAAGAGCAGTTACAAGTTTAAACGAAAAAGCATAGAGGAATAAATCTGCCCTTGTTTGGCGTATAATTATTCGTGAGACTGAAAGACAAATTTAGTGACCATGAATGATACTTGTTAATTCTCAAAGTTTATGAAGCTACTTTTTATTCTTGGCCAAGGAAAATACTTCTGGCTTCTTAATTTTTAGAAGCACACTGACAATACTTATCTTCTAAAAGCCGACACGCAAAGTGGTGGAAAACTTAAATAAACATGCCCTAAGTCACCTCCTCTATGGACACGTTAGACCTAGATCTTAAGCACTAGAAGATCAATCCAAATCTTACACACTAATGCACCTCTCACCTGCTCGTATGCATGAAACCGAGATGGGCTGCGGCTGCCCGCCCCGCCGCCGCAAAAGCCGCGAGGCTTAGGGCTTTTTGTTTGAGCTGGAGTTATTGAGTTTTTAGAAAAATTGATTGATAGTTAGTTAAAAACCTGGCTAATAAAGTACTGATTGTTAGTTTTTACAATATATATTTGGCTTCTCTGCATACCAAAAATTAGAAAAGCAGCTTTAGATGAGTTTTTTAGCTTTTAATTTATTCAGCTTTAGATGAGTTTTTTAAGCTTTTAATTTATTTTCTCAGAAGTTAGCTTTTTAACGTTTCAAAAGTCAGTTTTTTAGAATTTTGCTTGTTTCAACTTTTTAAGTTTCAGTTTTTTACTGAGAAAACCAACTTAAAAGCTGAAACAAACGTAGCATTACCCGGTCGCTGCGGTGAGCCCGCTGACCACCGCCATTAGCTTGCGGCTATTAGCGGCGGCTGCTTGCTAGCCAGAAGCATGCTTACTTATTAGCAAATGATGAAATTCTCCACCTAAAGCGTAATTATTTTGATGTACAATAAACTCTGCTCATGATGATTAGCTATTCTAAATGAATAACCTTAGCTATCAAACATACTTCAAAACACGCAAATCATATATGAAGCTTTTCGACGGCATCTTGCAAATTAATAAAGTCAATAAGCAAATAGTAAGTATAAATATGTCCTAATACTCGTTATAAAGTTAAATGGAAGAAAACGTTGATCGAAACTGAGGCCCTTCGGATACATGCTTGTGATTTTCATCAAGGAAGAAAAGTCTCGTCTCAAAGATTGTGGCATCAGGGAACTTACGTAACTGAATAGAACGAAATCCCAAAGAAACCACTCGTGGGGATTATTACCTGAGCAGCGCGCGGAAGCAGTGGAGGCCCTAGAGTAGGAGGTCCTCGGGCATGGGACATCGACGGTGACGAGCACGATGAATGCGCATGCTGTTGTGGAGGTAAATTGGTGTCGAGATCGGATAGGCCCGATGTGGCGGGGTCGAGCTCGGGAGGCACCAGCGAGTTCGATCTCGAGTGCACAAGCGGCCGTGAACAGGGATGATGCCCGAAGATCCTAAGATTGATTCGTTGCTGTCGCCATGGCCGCGCCGCCACTTCCGCCAGCCCGATGTTGTGTGGGTGCTTGCAGTGCCGGCGGGTCATACCGGCTGCCCGCGTATAGCCACTGCAGTAAAGTGGGGTGAAATGTTGTCATTTGTGGGCTAGCGACGCAGGCTGGCCCAGCGGGTTGGCGGCGTGACCCGCGCCACTTTCACCCCTACCTGCTCGTCTCCCACTTGGTACCACCACTTGGCCAAACTCTCCATAGGTGTAACGTGGCTATGGCATACCGCCTTGTCTCAATTAACTTTGCTAATTGCTATGACATAGGCCTTGTCTCAGTATGATTTGCCGCACCGTTTTCTACTCTCTCCATCCCATAAGGCATGTTTGGTTGCTTACGTGAAGGCTGGCCAGGCTCAGCTGGTGAAGGCAACTGGTGATTGGTTGCTTTGCACAGTCACTGGATTCTGGCTCTCGCCATGCAAAATTTCTCTTTCAGCTTGACTCACGGAAAACGTAAGTGAGTTCTGTTTTCAATGGGTCTAGCTCACCTGATACGAGATTAATAAATAATTAACTAGTAACTAGTATATATTTAATAATATTAAAATAATTTAATGTAAATTAAGCATTAATATAATAGAGTAAGTATTGTATTATGTATTTAAATTAAAATAATAATTATTTAGTATTTATTTTATAAATTGAGTCTACCATATTATGTATCTATACAACCAACCAAACATCGTGTCTTCACAGCTTAATTTTTTCATGCAACCAACAAAATAAACCATCACGTATGATATCAGCCTGTCTACTTTGAGCCTGTCTCACTAGATATGAGCCAGGCTGAGTCATACAGGCAACCAAACAGACCCTAAGTGTTTATCATGTTCAAATTTTTTTTAATTTATCTCTCATCCTCACTTTTTTAATTATTTTTTAATACATATTTATTTCTTTCTCATATATCTCTATCTTCCGTTGTCATTTTCACTATATACCAACTTTTCTACCCCTTAGCCCTGTTTGGAATAGAGTTTCTGCATTTTTAAAAAAAAATTTAAGGCCCCGTTTGGAACGCAGGAATTTCGTAGGAATTTTACAGGAATCACTTCAATTTCACATGAAAAACGGAGGAATTGAAAAAATTCCTCCGTTTCAAACGGGGACTACCTGATTCCTATGAAATTCTTGTGAAGTTCCTGTAAAATTCCTGCGTTCCAAACATAGCCTAACTTCCCATGCCTACTCAAAATGACAGGTAAGACGGAGAGTATTTTTTTAATTGAATAGTAGCATGCAAGTAATGTTAAGAATTTAATTTGAATTTGCACTTAAGTCCTGAGGGTTCAGATTTGAAACTCATCAAATTTCAAAGCTAAGGTTCCATTTGGAACACCGAAATTTATATTGTTTCCTGTGTTTTTCTTATAATTGAACTGATCCTTGTGAAATTATACGGTAAGGACTAACATTGGTCAAAAAGAGCACAAACGCTTTTTCTAGCAAGATTTTAGAAACCGGTGGAAGACCGCTTTTGCACAATGGTGAAAACCGGCTGGCTAGCCCCTTTTTTTATAGTATTAGTCTAATTTTCAATTGAAAACTGATCATCTAATGAAATTGAACCAGACTAATTCACTATAGCTAACCAATTTTCACCGGTTTATAAAAGGCAGAATAGGCGAAGTCGTCCTTCAACTTTAATCAAAAGCTTAATTTCGTTCCTGAACTATGAAAGTGACTAATTTTATTTTGAACTTTCAATTTTGGTTCATTTTCGTCCTTTATCCTAGCTGGACAGACACCTCATCAAGTCCAGTCAGCTTGCCACATGTGAAATGTGAAATGACTCTTTTACCCTCATTATTCTTCTAAAAAGGCAGCATGATCTACTCTTCCCCATTGTTCTTTCACTCTTGCCGCTCCTTTGACATTCTGCTTCATGTTTAAAATTGTGTGTGCTGTTCTCCTTTTATAATGCAGTTTATTTGGAAAAAAACTACATTATACTTTATACTCCATCCGTTCTTTAATTGATGTCGTCATTGACTTTTTAATTTAACTTTGACCATTTATTTTATTCAAAAAATTTGTTTGAATGTGTAAAATTTTAAGTTGTGAGTCAAATAACTCTAAAAATAAATCAAATTATATCAAAATATATAAAATTTATTATTTTTTTAATAAGATAAATAGTCAAAAGTTGAATTTAAAAGTCAACGATGACATTAATTAAAGAACGGAAAGAATATGTCAAATGACCGGAATCAAAAGAGCCTAGAGCTGCAAAATAAACTAGAAAAACAAGTTACGCTGTAAAATTTCAAAGGACCGGCATGAGCGAAAGAACGATGGGAAAGAGAAACAAATTGTGCTGGCCTTGCGAAGAATAATGAGGACAAAAGAGTCATTGCACATGTGACAAGTTGATTGGATTTGATGAGGTGTCCGTCTAGCTAGGACGAAGGACAGAAACGAATCAAAATTGAAAGTTCAAAAATAAAATTAGTCACCTTGATAGTTTAATAAAATTTTGCCTTTATAAAACCCTGATTTCTAAAACAACAGACCAACCAGACCACTTGTCTAGATTCT
The DNA here is from genome assembly GCA_001602315.1 of Zoysia pacifica. NCBI lineage: Eukaryota > Viridiplantae > Streptophyta > Magnoliopsida > Poales > Poaceae > Zoysia > Zoysia pacifica. The sequence continues at coordinate 11,367 of BCLH01000675.1, forward strand.
CTAGAAGCAACGCCAAAGATCCCAAAAGAGGCGAAGCAAATTCGCGGGTACTACTGCTAGAGAGTGGAAAACGGACAGCGCCGGAGAAGAAATGGAAGGTGGACCTCCCGCCGCTGCGGCCGCCCGTGGGCCCCGCTTCGCCGGCGCCCGCACCCTCCTCCTAGCCACCATCCTTGCCGCCACGGCTTCCGCCATCCTCCCAGAAGCCGAGTCGTCCTGCCCCCGAGGTACGTGATGTCTCCTCCCCTTCGCGAAACGTCCAGGCGTGAGTGCTTCACAGTTCACACCGCCGCCCAAGATCACACTTTTGCTAGGCTGTAGAACCGATGTGAGCTCTAAACTGATGCATCCAAGAGAGCGCAAAAATCGCTAGCCTAGGGTAAAACTTTCAGTAATCAGTACTGTTCATGTAATTTTATTTATTACTGATAAGTATTAACTGTATCGTGGCCAGACAATTCACTGGTGAAGGACATAAGCAAGATGCACCAGAGCAATTATGGGAGGGAGGGATTCTCGCATATAACCGTTGCCGGTGCACTCGCGCACGGGATGAAGGAGGTGAGGAACAAACCGTTGTCTGCTGTATGGTTACCAGTTGATATGGACATGGACCAATCAGTTATATATGACTTTTTATTCCTTGCCATGACAGAAATGCCGATGTGTAAATTTATTCTTTTGTTTTTGTTTACAAATTAGACTTGCCGGATTGTATAGATATACTGGCATCTTGATGCCGGCCATTTGTTGCTTTGGCGTAACCTCAAGATCTGGACACCACTTTTTCAGTCAGTGTTCTTATGAGTTTAATGGCTTTTCAACCATCTGTACTGGTGTGTAGATATGATTTATTTGACACATCATGTCTGATCAGAAGTTTAGACACTTCCATATTCATAATTTTTTTCTTAAGCACCATGATTCATAACTGCTTCTATATGAAATGCTTTTCATCAGGTTGAAGTGTGGATTCAGACATTTAGTCCTGGAAAAAGGACACCGATACACAGGCATTCCTGTGAGGAGGTTTTTGTTGTCCTCAAAGGGAAGGGAACACTGTTGCTGGGGTCGAGCTCTTTGAAGTATCCGGGAGAGCCTCAGGCAATTCCTATCTTTCAGAATAGCACATTTTCAGTACCTGTAAATGATCCGCACCAGGTAAAAGAGAATGTTTTCATTATCTCCATTCTCCATTTTCTATTGTCTGATGTTGAATTCCTTATTTCCGTAACCCTTATGATGGCTGTTTCTGTTACAGGTTTGGAATTCTGATGAGCACGAAGATTTGCAAGTCCTTGTGACCATATCTCGCCCACCTGTCAAGATGTGAGTATATTTCACTTGAACATGTTGTGTCAATTGTTTATTCAACAGCATAACTAGACTAATGTGTGCACTGTGCAGTGATCACATAGAATAACTGGTATCCCGTGTTCTGAGAATTTCCGTGCGATGTCTTGATGTTTACATTGTTGTTCAGTCTTATACCTTGCAGTAAATTAGTAATTACTTTCACAAAGTCCTCTAGTTATGCCTAACAACAGCTCTGTGACAATACTTGATTGATGAAATTTGTGAAAGTACAATATATCATTGTTGTTAAGATATGGCCTATTCCTAGCCTAGAGCAATATTCACAACCTCATGAGTCTAAGATATTTTTTTCATTTAAACTGTACTACCTCCATCCCAAAATAAGTGTTTGTTTGGGTTTCCTACCATCTAGTTTTGACCAATGATTTCTATAGATTTAGTTACTTTTAAAAACCTAATATCTGTACTTTTAAATATATATTTCTATATTAAAATTAATTTATATTTATAAAAATCATTGGTCAAAGACAAATTTGACTAAACCCATATGAACACTTATTCTAGGACGGAGGGAGTAATCAATATTTACCGAGATAAATAGCAAATAAAATAGGGCACTTGATGAGAACAAGAAATCTATCTTGGATGGCAGGGAAATTAGACATGCTGACAACTGATTTTTTTTTTAAAAAAAAAATTCAAGAAATGCATGCACTGTAAAATATTAATTTTCTGAAAATGATCATTAAACAATAACACAAGATTGCTACATCTCTCCGCGATTCTGTATTCAGACATTTGTATCTTAAGCCAAATCAAGTACCCCCATTGTCCTAAAAAAAAAATTCATTTGTAGGATTCAAAATTTGTCCCATAAAACATGTCATTCTCATTTTCAAATACAACACTATCATTCTCGCTTTTCAATACAACGCTATTTCTATCTCTCTCCTTCTCCGCCCTCCTCATTTCCTACGCGTGCTCTACTTTTTCGCTCTTAATTACCATGCCCAATTCCTAAAACGACTTGTTTTCTAGGATCCATGGAGTGCCATTCATTATTTATTGGTTTATGGTACCTTAAATTATTATCCACCAACGTTGCCAAACATAGGATATTGTTATTTACACGTATATCATTATTCTTTAACGATGTCTAGATTGTCCTACCTTCTGAAGGTATCCCTTTTGATATTAGTTATACTACATTGTGACGGCAAACCCCTTCTTTTTTTTTTTTACTCTGCTACTGCGTAATGCCAACATAAGCAAATTTTTAATGATCTTGCTTGTTGCAGATTTACATATGATGACTGGAGTATGCCACATACGGCCGCAAAGCTGAAGTTTCCGTACTACTGGGATGAAGATTGCTTGCCAGCACCTAAAGATGAGCTTTAGATCCGCAAGTGGTTGATGCAACCTTTTCAGCTTCTTCCACGATCCTGCTTGATTAAGATCCTGATCCACCAGTTGTTAAAAAAAAGAAAAACATTGTTGTGTGCTCAGCTCTGCAGTGTTCGTGTCTTCTTAGGGTATTGCTTACTTTAAGAGCTTCTGGGTCTTGATCAAGAGTCAGTGTATCCTGCATTCAGGCCTATTTTCCACTATGTTCTGATCTTCCCCCTGATCTTTGTGTAAGTGTTCGTCTAGTCAAACAAATGCTCATCTTTAAAACATTGTAATCGCCCATACATCATTGTGAAAGAAGGGAATCGATAAAATTACTGAACATGTGAACAGAAATGAAGTACTTTTCTCTTTATAGAGTTCTGCAATCGTCAGGGGTGCTCGATGCCCCGTTGAAACTCGTCTGAGAGTACTTCCCACCAGATTTGGAAGAAGCATCCGTTATTTGTTCTTCAGAGAAGCAGAATTCGCGTTATTAGCCACGAAGAATGAATAGAAGGGATGAAAGTCAGTTATAATCCATCGCAGAAATCTGCAGGGTACGTAGAAACCTCTCATCCCTACATATTTGCAGCAATCTACGGCGGTAATGTTTACTTTGGTAAGTAAGCTTTTAACAAAAGGATTACATACAGTTCTGTAATAACCATGAAGAAGAAAGAAGAGATTTTAGATCAATACCAGTGCAAAGTGGCCGTAGTAAAATGCTATCCCAACATTCTGGTCTGGGCCCGCAAAATATCATCAGAGAGCATTGTTAGGTTCTTTCTCTCTACCTCGCGGACACTCCATCCTCAGCTCCATTCTCTTCCACGTCGAGAACCGATTCTCTCTCTCGCCCTCTCCTCTACACTTACCTCGCCAACAATTCATCCGTCTTCTTCTCTGGCACTCTATTCCATCTTCCCCTTATATAAACCTGAGCAGTCAGCTTCGTCAGGGGGCAGGAACGAACACAGACCTCGTAGACTTGAGCAGTGGCACTGCGAAGAGAGCGGCGAGTGCAGTCGTCTTCCACCTCTGACGAGCGCGTGACCGTGACCACAACCAAGCAGCATCCCTCATGGCGACATCGTCGACCTCCGCCAAAGTCCAAAATATGTGGTTTGCAAGTGGGTTAAGACATAATATAGTATTCTTATTCCTTCTCATTTACTCGCAAAAAAAATACTCATTTCTTTTTTTCGTGAAATCATGTTACAATTTCTATCCTCTCTATGGTTTCGGTTATAATTTGAACCAGAGAAACTTGTCCCCACCAATTTGAGAAAAAAATATGTGAAAATCAGTTGACGACCGCTCCAAATCCACAATTTAAAATTTGACCGGTTTTCAAATTTGAAAAATTTCTCAAAATTTTATAATTTTTATTTTATTTTTCTTGAAACCGGCCAACCGGTGAAACAAAAACCGTGGCTTTCGAGCGGGTTTTGACTGGTTTGTTTTGTTAACCATGATCCTCTCTAATAAAAATGTGTGCTACAGACCTCTTCACCGATGAGAGGGTGACGTCCCTATCCCAGAAGGTCTCAACGCTGCGGGACAAGGTGTTCGAGCTGGAGCGGCAGAACGCCCTCCTGTCCCACGAGAAGGGTGTAGTGCAGAAGCAGTTGGAAGAGACAACGAAGGCGGTGGAGGCGGCCTCCAAGCAGAAGGCGGAGGTGGAACGGAGCTTGCAGAAGCTCAGGGACGAGGCCGAGGCGTCCCGAACAGAGTTAGAAGAGAAAATCAACACAAAGGTCGAGGAACTAAAGCTGATGGGGACCCAGAAGGCAGAGATCGAAGCGCGGGCTTCGTCATTGCAGTCTGAGCTCCACGCAGCCACCGCTGAGAAAAGGGAACTGGAGGCTGATCTCGCGGAGAAGACGACGGAACTGGAGCTGATGAAGGGGCAAAACAACGAGCTTCGATCGAAGGTTTTGGCTGCGGAGGAGAAACACAGCGTATCGGAAGAAGAGTTTAAGAGGCTCAAGGCAGAACTAAATGCATTGGAAGAGGTGAAGGATGCTGCAGCCAAGGCATTTGCTGACGAGAAGGAAGAAATGATGAAGCAGCTAGATGATCTTAAGAGAAAAGTGGAAGAAATCACAGCCAGCAAGGATTCTTTGGAGGATGAAAATGGCAAGCTTCGATCTGAGGTTACAAGCGCAGAGCAGAAATGTAACCATTCCGAAGCAGAAGTTGAGAGGCTCAAGGTGGAACTGGGCGCAGCAGAGGATGCCAAGGACGCAGCTGCAAGGGCATTTGAAGTCGAGAAGGAAGAAATGATGAAGCAGCTTGAGGATCTCAAGAGGAAGCTGGAGGAAATCCAAACCAGCAAAGATTCTCTACAGGGTGAAATCGATAAGCTTCGTTCCGAGGTTGTCATGGCAGAGAAGAAAAACAGTCTGTTTGAAGAGAAGATGAAGAGGGAGCTGGATGCGTTGACGGAAGCGAAGGCGGCAGATGCGACGGCGTTTGCTGCTGAGAAGGCAGAAATCATGAAGGAACTCGAGGACCATAAGAGGAAGCTGGAGGAGATGCGGCCCAGCATGGACTTGGTGCAGGGTGAAAATGAGAAGCTTCGAGCAGAGATTCTGAAATCAGAGCAAAAGCGTAGCCAGTTACAAACAGAGGTCAACAGGCTCCAGACAGAGCTCGGTGCACTGGCAGACATGAAGGAGACCGACGCAAAGGCATTCGACGCTGAGAAGACAACCATCGTCAAGGAACTAGAGGACCTCAGGAGGAAGGGGGAGGAGATCCGAGCCAACAAAGAAGCCATCGAGAAAGAATGCCAGGACAAGGACGCTCAGGCCAGTAAGCTGAGGGTGGAGCTGGAGGAGCTTCGTGCTTCCACGTCACACCTGCAAGCATCCTGCGCTGAGCTTGAGGCGAAGCGTTCGCATCTGGACGACGAGAAGAACTCCATCCAGAAAGCGCTAGAAACTGAGAAGGATGAAGCGAGCAAGCTCAAGTCAAAAATCGAGGCGCTTGAGGACCACAACGCTGAAAAGAACGCTGAGATTGGAAAGCTGAATGCGCAGGTCGATGCCCTCAATAAGGATGCTGAGCTGCTACGCCTCGCGGTGGCCGAGCTGCAGAGGAAGAGAAAGTGCGACCTTTGGAGTAACTTGTCATCGTGCGTCACGAAATGAAGAGGCTGCTAACGTGCTGTAAACCCTATGATACTTATTTGTAATTTGCACACCGATGCTACGCAATAAAATAAAGCTCAAACTTCATGATATGTGATGTGTTCTTCTTGTCCCGTTCATGCAGATGCAATTTTTTTTTTTTTTTGTTGAGAATCGTTCATGCAGGTGCATTTTTGTGACGCCATTCGTGTAATATTCAGGATTATTGATCAACAAAAGTTAACTTCCTTTAGTAATGATCCTTGATGCTCCTAAAATATGCATCATATTTTTCTGATAATTATTTGAAAAAGTAGATGATTTATTACTCGACCAGCTCCACCATGAACTGCTGATTATTTCAGTGCCATAAATCTTTGCCAAAAAAAAAGACTTAATAATCTCTCTGTTTTTAAATTGATGTCGTGATTGACTTTTACAATCAACCATTCGTCTTATACAAAAATTTTACTCGAATGTGTAAAATTTTAAGCTGTGATTTAAATACCTTTAATGATAAATCAAATTATATCAAAATATATAAATTTATTATTTTTTAAAAAAATAAGACGAATGATCAAATTTGAATTTAAAAGTCAACAGCGATATCAATTAAAAAAACAGAGGAAGTACTTAAGAAAATACAGGTACACGCACCGAAGCAACAGGTGGAAAACGACTCATGTTGTTTTAAGTGAAGGTACCTAAAGTATCTTGCAGGCACGGCCCGCAAGAAATTCAAATTCGATGGAATTGTGATGTTTAATAATTTCTAGTAAAATTATACCAAAATTTTTTAAAAAATTGAATTCATTTGAATTTGAAACCGAAATTTCATTTTTTTGTGATTTCTAAATTTTTTTTCTTTCCCGAATTGCAGCCTCCACAAAAACATGGTACCAGGTGTCGTCAGCGTAATTTTGTTCCGTAGAGAAGAAGCATGTGTGCTGTTTATTTCCGTGGAGCTTGTTGACAATTTTTTTAACACTTGTTGACAAATTGACAAAAAAAAATTAACACTTGTTGACAATTTTGTGACTCCACGTTGGAGAGTCTAATCGTTGCGCAGCACCACCTGTTTGTAGTTGAGAGTTTTTTTTTTTTTGCTATTATACTACTCTTTAAAGTATGGTTTCGACGAAACGGTACTCACATTATGAACTTCTCAAAAATAACACTGTTGATGCTCGGATTGAACCAACGCACTGGAAGCACTAGATCGTGCGGATCGTAATCGTGCGGATCGTAATAGATCGGATCAGAGAATCTGTTAAAACCGAAACTTCCGATTGGAAGTTTTCTCTGATCGATTCGAGAAAGTGGTATGTATCACGATTTCGCTGTGAATGAGAGCTAGGTTTATGGGTAAACTTACAAAAGAGTAAATAATGCACTTTCGTGACGAAGAACAACTAGTTTACGAGCAATCTAGCAAAAGTCATTAAATCTTACGTCCGATAGAGACCCCGTGTGGGCGAGAGCGTCGCCGGTCGTGTCCTAAATCGGCCAGCAAGCCTTAAGATGCCATCTCTGGTCGTAGAGACCGTAGATGAACACCGGTGGAGGTTAAAAGAGAGAATTAGGGTTTGAAAGGTAAAAATGTAAAGGTACGATTGAAAATGTGATCGTTGTCCTTCAATCGACTGTAGTCCTCTCTTTATATAGAAGGGATGGACTTATCCTGTGGAGAGCCAAAAACTCTAATAAATCGGCAAAAAATAAAATTTGAAATACTTTTTGAAAAAAGGCAAAACCCGAACTTTTGAAATTTAAAACTAGAACTTTCGGTTTTCTCGAGGGTGCAAAACAGCAAAACTGGAACTTTCGTTTTTGCAGCTGCGTTTTGAAACATATGTAACTTTCTACATCTTGAAACCTTCGAACCAGGAATTGAGCTTCATCTTTTTTTATTTTTAATCACTTCTTTGTTTCTTCTATGAAAATTGGTCAAAATGTCCATTTATCACCTGAAAACATGTATAAACATCAAACTTGTAAAATAATCTGAGTTAGCATTGAGGTAGGTAAACAATTTTGCTTCGAGTGAGCTGTTGAAACAGAAGCTTTCGGCTAGGGATACCTAAATTTTTGGTTTTTGACCATCCGACAAATGACCAGACACTCTGTGTCCGAAGCCTTAGTTTCAGAGAAGACTTGTCGAACACTTTGATAACATGCTAAACACTTTAGTGTGAACTTAACTATTTTTGTCATAAAGGTTAAACCGGAACTTTCAGTTTAGCAAACAAAAACTTTTGATTTTGTCTGAATGTCAATTTTGAGTGTCAACAAATACTTTCTACATGTATTCCTCTCTATAATAGTATTCTCAAGGATTTGAATGCTTATTCATTTGTTTTTCGAATTTTAACTCTCCCAAATGACTACACTAGCCCGGATTTTGTTTCCTCGTATCCACTTGCACACACATGTGGACATAACAGAGTTCCTGTACAATTTTTCCTGTCACGGTGGTGAGCGCACGCGTGGCTGCCCTGCGCGTGCCTGCTGTGCGTCGCCGCGGAGCGGGATGGTATCACGCTCGTTCGATGGACGAACGCCCACCCGTTCCGCATTGGACGATCGCGGTTTCGTCGGAAGCCCCCGCTGCTGCCAGCCACAAATGTGTTCCGGCAGAGGAAAAATAAAGTCCTTTTTAAACATTCAAAAAACTAAAAGCTTCTCTCAGCATTTAAAATTTTCAAATTTTTTATCAACCACTAATATTAACTTTTTTATTAGAAAATATTTTCAAAAAGTTCCCTCAAGTTCCTACAGTTTCTCAAAATTTTTCCGTTAAATTGGTATTATTGAGCTATTCGTTTAAGCGTCCTCTGAGTTATTCCTTAAGTTTTTTAAAACAGTTACGTCAGTTCTCAAAATTTTTTAAAGTAGTTTTCTAAAATTTTTAAAGTTATTCTTAGTGAATTTCTAAAGTAGTTCCTAAAAATTAACAACCATCAATGTTAACTTTAAAGAATGTTCTCAGTAAATTTTCAAAAATATTTAGAAATATTCTCAGTTTTAGATTTTTTAAATGGTTAATTTTTGAAAATTTAAGGGAGTTATCTTAAATTTTAAAACTTTTTTAAAGTTATTCCGTTAGACTCATCTCGTCGAGTTCTTCGTATTTTGTGCCCTATGAGTTATTTCTAAATTTTTTTTAAAGTTATTATGTTAGTTTTCAAAAAAATTTAAAATTGCTTTGTTAGTTCTTATTTTTTAAATTTTTTTAGAAAACTTAAAGAATAACTAGAAAGTACTTACACGAAGAGTTCAACAAAACTAATCTAACAGCATAATTTTGAAAAATTTTAAGAACTTGAAGGAACTTTCAAAAATTAATCGTTAAAAAATTCTAAAATCTGAGAATATTCCTTAATACTTCTAAAGATTTTTTGAGAATATTATTATTAAGAAAAAAGTTAATATTAATAGTTGATAAGAAATCTAAAAATTTTAAATGGTTAATAAAAACTTTTAAGTTTTTTTAATGTTCAAGGAGGATTTTTTTTCCCTTTGCCGGAACACATCGTGCAGCTTGCGCTTCCTGCGGAGGCAACGGTCGTACGATGTGGAATGGACGTCAGGGATGGGCGTTCGTCGGTCTAACGAGCGTTAGACTATCCCGCTCCCATCGGCGCATGCGAGCGCGTCACTAGCGTGCGTAGACAGCGTAGTTCGTGCGCCACGGCCTCCGTTGCCAAAGGTAAAACTGAAACAATCTGATGTGGCGTGAGAAAAGGGATTAGGGATAAACAAATTTAGGAGAGGTAGTTTTGGAATTTAGAAAAGTAAAAAAATTCGAAATAAAACTGAAATTGAGTTCAAATTTTTGGAAATATTAATATAGAGAAAAGGACTCGTAAAAAGTACCATTTTGGAGAAGGGTTTCATCGAAACCATGCTTTAAAAAAAAAACTTGGCGGTCTCCTCAGCTTGCTCTCTCCCGAACAGAACAGAAGTGGGTGGCGGCCATGAATACTCCGGTATGGCCGCCTGGCCGGCGGCTGGAGGATCCAAGGGAGCTGGCCACCAAGGGGAAACTGGGAGATCTGAGGACTTGTTTGTGTGCTAGTGTGTTAACCACAAGGCAACCCCAAAGTGGGATTTCACTCAGTCTATGTCATCCCCTCTCCGACAGGGATTAAAATCCACAATTTCCAACAACGTATTTGAAAGGCTAAGGATAAAAAATCTAACCATACAATAAAAAATCAAAAAATCAGAAAAAAAAGAATTCAAAATAACGTTGGAATCCATGAAACATTTTAGGAGACATAACAAGTGTACTAGCCAATCTCGATTTATCAAATTGTACCAAGATTTGCACAAACCGGGGCAAGAACAAGACAACTAACCAAAACTTCTAGCTCTACAGGTAATGCAGCAGAAAAACAGTTCTGACCCAATCCGGGCAAATGCAGAAATTTTGCCCAACTGCATGAGGAAATGCAAACCAAATCAAAGGAAAGTAAGAATGAACACCTAGACCGCCTTGATTGTGACGTACCAGCCACGCCGCACGCGCTTGCACGGATCCAGGCGTTTTGTCGTGGACATCGCGGCTCGAACAGCAGGGACGGGAGAGAGGCTACAGGACCGGCCCTATGTCGCCCTGGGAACCGGATCAAAATCTGCAGCATGCCACCAGTGAAGACGACCTCGGCGCGCTCGGGGCTGCTGCGCCACCACTCCGTGCTCCTCTTGCCCGTGGGCTTCGACGACGAATGGGCGGGTGAGGAAGTTGAGAGTGTCGCGTCGTAGGGGCTAACCGAGGACTGCTACGGCGGCAACTCCTGCTCCGAGACGGCGAACGAGGATGATGGGTGCCTGCTCCAGCAACTCCAGCCTGCTGCGGAGGGCGATGGATCGGGGCGACGTTGGCGGCGAGGAGGTGCGAAGCGTGCGGCAGCGGCAGCGCGGTGGAGAAGGAGAAGCAAAATCGCAAACCAGCGCGAGATACCGGGGAAAAAATATAAATGAGTCGGGAGGAGATTTTTTCTGTCCCCGTGGATCAAAAGGGATAGGGGTGGGCTGGTGCCGGTATTTTGTGGCTCGTGGACTGCCAAAAGGTTGATCGGGTTACACAGGGAAGAAAAAACACATGCTAAATTATTCATGTGGATTGAGCCAGATTCCCTGTGAAAATTTGAGCTCCCAAACAAGCTCTGAAAGAGGAGTATCTTATTCAAGCGACGGATTCGTCTTTGGTGCGGAATCATCTCCGAGCAGCGGCGCGAGATCAACCCTAAGAAGCAGCGGCATGACGTCGACCCCGGCTCGCCCGCCACAACAGGTACCCTCTGCTGCCCAAAGCACCAGCCTGCAGGTCCATTCCTTCTCCGCCGCATTTGTTTCGGTCTTCCCTGGCATCCTCCCTCCCTCCCCTGTCGCCGCGGGGGCTCTGCAGCATCGAGTACAGAGTACTCTTTTGATTTTAAATTATTCACACAGTTAATTTTTAACATCAATTATGATTATTCATTTTATTTAAAAAATTGTTTCAATGTGTAAAATTATTAATCGTGATTTAAATTTCACTAATGATAAATCAAATAACAATAAATTTTACACATTTGAACAAATTTTTTTAATAAAACAAATGATCAAAATTGATGTTAAAAGTCAACAATGTCAGTATGTTAAAACTAAAGGAAGTAGTTATTAAATTTGATGATATTCATTTTTGCTCTTGTGGCTTCTGGTTACCTATATATGATGACCTTTCTATGTTTTGCAATATGATTTATTTGGACAGCAGCGACGTAAGACTGCACTATCCCTGACGTCACAGGAATCTCTTCTACTTATCTCTACTCCTATAAGGTGGCTTTTGGATAGCAGCTAGGTTTGGGTTAGGGAAATATATTGAGATATACTAGCTTGGGTTGGGGTTAAGGATAAGTAGTTTTATTTTCAAAACTATGTTTGGCTATTTGATTGGAAATGTGAAAAAGAATGTGGGACCCATATAATAGCAAAAGATTCAAATATATTTCTCACCATAACCCACCTTCATCTTTGGGTTATCATTTCCAAAGAGTGAGAGTTACATATCCCTTTCCCTATCCACTTATTTCTCAATTCAAATTAGACAAACAATGGAAATGATATCCAACTCCACTAATTTCTCTAACCCACCTTTCATTTTCATGAAAACAAACACCACCTAAAGGTTCGATTTGGTGAGCGGCCTTTTTGCCATCTGGCAATAATAACCATTCGATTCTCATCCAACGATTGAGAATGGATCTGCGCCCTCTCACACTTTCTCAGCGCCGACAGATGGCCCAGCACCTCTTCGTTCACTGCGAGCCGCTTTTCACCGGCCACCGCCACTGGTCCTTGCCCCTCATGCCACACTGCACCGTCTCCTCGCGTGAGGCTTCTCTGACACCTAAGTTTCGATCCAGATCTCCGGCGAGCGTGGCTGTGATGGCGGGTCTGATTCAGTTTCTGGGGTGCTTTCCCCGTCGCTAATCTTGGTCTTGTTTGCATTTGCTTCAAGCCGCTACCCAATTCATCCTCATCCCTCTCATGGAGCGGCGTCGTGATTTCCCGGGAGGAAGACTTGCCGGATGCTGACTGGTGCCTCGACGCGCTGTGGCAGCTGTGCACCATCTGCGTCAACACCGAGGTTCTTGTGAAAAATATACCATTGAACTTATGGAAAGAGGACTGGTGCTATTATAATTTTGACAAAGTTAAAAACATGCCATTTTGTAATTCTTTAACTGTTTCAGACTCACTTGTAAGCGACTGTATTTCCGTATATATCGAAATTCCTTTCTTCTTTCTTTTCCCCCACCCAACCACCTGACTCTCTTTCCCTGCCGCCGCCTTCGGTGACAGGCGACGAAAATGCCGATCCCGATGGTCGCGTCGGCCTCCGTTCTCTCGTTCCTCACAGCCGCCGCGCTCCCGGAGGCCTTCACCGTCGTCGCCGGCACCGCTGGCTGCTTCACTCAGACGGACAGCGGCGGCTCGGGCAGGATGGCGACCAGCTCGCGGGGGAGTGACTGGAGCTCGACGCGGCGGGGGTATCACTCACGCGACCATATGCGGTAGTCAGCAGCGACCGCGTGATCTACGGCGTGGACCGGCTCCTAGTCCCGCGATCCATGCAAGATGAGTGCAACCGGCGGAACAGCCTCGCTTCGACCGCAGCTGTGATGCCGACCAACAGGCCAGAGGTGGACCTGACCTCTCTCGTGACCGAGAGGGGCTGGCTCGTCTCCAAGGTGTACGTGCAGACCGTCCTCGCGCTCAGCGACGAGGCCAGTCACCACCGACCAGCTCAGCGAGACCGGTCCCTAGAGAACATCCTCTACTACCACATGGTGCCTGAGTACCAGACCGAGGAGTCCATGTACAACACCGTGCGCAGGTTCGGGAAGGTTCGAAATGACACATTCAGGCTCCCACACAAGGTCACCGCGCACGAGGCTGATGGTTTCATCAAGTTCGGCCACGGCGAGGGGAGTGCTTACCTCTTCGACCCGGACATCTACACCGACAGCAGGATCTTCGTGCGAGGGCAAGGTGGGCGAGGAGCGAGGCGACGAAGTGGAGCGAGGTGGTCTGCGAGTGCGCACGACAACAGGCGGACGCGATGGCGGTGTCGAGCGCGGTGACGATGGCGGGCTCGTTGAAGAAGACAGGGCTATAGATGGACATATGAAAATACAATCACCTGCAAGTGAGCCTGTAACGGTTAAAGACGTACAAAATGACATGTTTCCAACTTTATCAAAATTATTATGGCACCAGTCCTATTTCCGAGAGTTCAATGGTATATTTTCAAACCATCAAATTTATAATGGCATGGTATCAATTAAACTTTTTTTTTAACTTTTTAGGTGTCCATATCCATTCATTGCCTCTCATCATTCCTGTGGACGTGTGCATCAGCGGCAATCTTGCTTTTGGACGACATAAGCCTATGATGCAACGAATTTTGATTTCCAGTAGGCTTTTTGTCCGCTTGGCTAATTGAATTTACAGGGTCTTCAGAAATATTTTTCTCATGAATCTTTGTTGAAACTAGATCTTACGAGTTCCCTTTGCTATTACTTGTGGATAGATATATGACATTTACCCTTTTCCCGGCTAGAATTTATTTATTTGTTAGTAGAGGGTTTCTTGGGTACGCATGTTTGAGGGTTGGTTCAGATGCTGGGATTGTTCGAGTAGATGCTATTTTTACCTGATAGATATGCAATGCGTTTATTGAATCTAGCAAGACCAGTGTTTTAGAAACTGGACTTGGACCGGTTTTGCACATTAGCAAAAACCGTCCTGCTATCCGGTTTTGCTACAGTGCTATGTTCGATTTTCGACCGAAAACCAGTCATCTGCCTAAATCGGATCAGACCGGTTTCATCAGTTGTCGTGAAAACCGTCTGAAACCCTGAGCAAGACACGATGGGTTGAAATGAAGAACTGAATGAACTGAAGAAGAATAAGCGGGAATGTTTGAATAGAATCGAAGGCTTACCATGAAAATACCATTCAGAAATCATAACCAACTTGTATGAGTTTTGAAATTTCGTTTCTGTTTTCTGCCCTCTGTTGTAATCCTCTATTAGAGGTCAGTTCTGATAAAGACAATCTGGAGGGGAAGTGTTGCTGTAGCTTCTGATCCCAAAATGAGTTTTATCCTATGTTCTATCAAATTTATGACAGATTCTTGTTGTGTTCATGCTCTGTGTTAAATATTAACTTTCCACTACTATATGTGATATCTCTACTTCAGCAAAACCTGAGTTGGAGATTTTGATGTGCCTGCCACCTGCCCATCTTAATAATTTGATATTCATCTAACGGCAACAACCAGAGCGGGGCGTTGCCAGGGCGATTCAATTTCTCTAAGGGCCCGATTGGCTCTCTAGAATTGAATTAATTTCTATGAATTAAATTCTAGAGAATTGAATCAACTGGAAATAGATTCAATTCCATTTTTTCTGTTTGGCTGTCCTCGGAATTAAACTATTGGAATCAAAATCAAAAATTTGTTTAGGTCGGAATCAGGAATAAAACATGAATCCGTCAGAATCAAGAAACACAACAGTTGAACATTCAAGCATCCAACGATGAAACAAATCGGTTCTACATCCACTGCATCCAAATAATAGCAGAACGCTGGAACCAGCTCGTGAGAAAGAGACGATCCAGAAAACCAACAAGCAGCAGCTAGGGGTCTGATTAGAGCTGGCCTGCAGCCATTACCGTGGAGCCGTTTGAGAATCTTCCTTACCTTCCTTGCGCATCCCTTGCACTGGACGTAGACCCGCATTTCCACCTCCAGCGATGGTAGAGTTCGACTTCCTATTCCTCCGTGGGCGCGAGCGGAAGCAGACGGGGAAGAGAGCAGGGAAAGGGGAATAAATGGGAGAGAGGCTGCTGCCTTTGTTTGCCTGAGCCGGGCCGCAGATGAAGTGGGAGGCGGAGCGAGGAGGCACGTGAGACAGTGCGGCGAGCAGGAGCGGATGCGTGTGGTGCGACGGGGAGAGGCAGCACGGTGGCGAGCGGGGACGGCGGAGTGGGGATTGGGAGATTTCCAAGTGATTCCGTCGCTTTGGGTCGGAATTTGATGCAGCCCACCGAATCACCGAGGCGAAATGGACCGAATCGACGATTCAATTCCTTCTGCCAAACAGGTCAAGGTCTGGAATCCATTTCAGTTCAGCCCAATTTCATACATCCAAACAGACCCTAACAGTAAATTCAAAAACAGCACGCACAGACCATATGGCCTGGGAATCAATCTCAATACCCATCGTAAATCACGCACGGGTCTTGCTCTCTAGCTGCCACACAAGAAATCACGCATTGGAGCTGCTCTCTTGCTTGTATTTGTTTGCTACCTCCAGGCTACAAACAGTGAACAAAGTAAAAAACTTTTTTGTCAGTTGCAATCAGGTGATTGCATTATCTTGTCGGGTGTATTGTGCACTATTGTATGCATGACTAATTTGGCATGGCATGGATTCTGGATATTGATTGGTTATTTTTGGGTGTGATTACCGCGGTTTTTGATTGGATACCGCTATGTTACATAAGCTCTCTATATGTGAACCGTTGGAATTTTTTTTTTGTTCATACATGGGGTTTTACTATTACAACATATGCAACATATGAATTTTTAATAGGCGCAGGCAGATTAGCATGTTCATTCTGCAGTTGTCTACACTTGATAGAAACTGCATCCTTCAACAAGCATCAGCCATGCTCTTAATGTCTTGTTATTGTCAGTTGGCATCAACATATGTTCATAAGAGCCAATGAAGACACTACTGTTTTCAATGCGCTGTCATTCAGTGCCCACAAAATTAGACCACTTCGAAGCTTGACAATTGAGCAGAAAAACTCATTTCTGTTCTATTTCAACCTTGTTTAGTTCTCTGTACTGGAAGTTAATGACTGGCAGATTTAACAACACATACTAACATACTATAATCCCATTTGGCACTTCGCCATTGGCAACATGATAAATAACATGCAAGCTTAACATCATCCAATTGTTTCTATCTTCTTATTTCAAGAAGAAACTTTGTATGATTTATCTACTTTTTTTACCGTGTAATATGTCTAGATTGTCCCAATGTCCATATGCTAATGCTATGATCTAAGGAAAAAAAATTAGCTTAAAAAATTATATATTAATATTAAAATGAATTTATTTAGCTTTCTAACAACTTTTATTGAATCTCATATATTTGTTCCGGATAGTTGTGTTTGTTAAATGACAATGTTCCGCTTGGGCCCAAGATCCGAAAGATCTAGAATAACTTGTTCGTTAGATTTGTAAAGAGTGTCTAGAGAGATTTCTTCTGTCAGATTTGTAAAAAAATATAACTTTGAGTGCATTTTTTTGTGTGCATACGTAGTCTAACCTATTTTTGTTGGGGACATTTTGCTTTGTATACCTAGAAAAGAAAAATTGTGCTTTTAAGAGTAGAGATGAAATAGTATATCTTTACTGTGTAATTATTTATTTACCCATTATGTTGATCTAGGTGTTTTTTTTATATTTTGTTTGTGTTATTCTTCTTGAAATTGATTTATGACATCTGTTTGGTTTTATTTCTTTTACAGAACCTACAAGTGCGGGGCATAGGGGACCAGAGGAACGAGAGAGATTGGCTTGGGGAGGGTTTCGCCTATGCGAATGTATTGGTCCGAAGTGGCCTGGTTTTCGCTGCAAAGACGATGATGGTGGGCTCTGCCCTTCGCGAGCTGGTTTACTGCGAGTGTTGGGATTTTGACTTCACAGTAAAGCTAGAAAAAGTCAGGCGCGATCCACATGTTTTTTCTGTTTTGTGAATATTCTTCTTTTGAACCCAAAAATCGCTCACCCATCGGAGTGTCTAACACGTTGTCGGAGAGTCCCGACAACCTCTCTCGAGTTTGGTGCACTTGGTTCACCAGAGTGTCCGGCAAGCACCAAGCGCTCAGGTTTGAGCATTTAGCTCACCGGAGTGTTCTGTACTACATTTGACTATTCAGCGTCGGAGTGTCCAGCGTCATGCCGGACTGTCCGGCAGGCCCTTTCGGGTTTGGAGTTCCAGCCCACCAGAGCGTCTGGCATCACATCGAACTGTCCGGCAAGCTGTCTCGAGTTGAGGCAGAAAGACCATCAGAGTGTCTGACGTCATGCCGGAAGGTCCAGCAAACTCTCTTAGGTTGCCAAAATTACACGATGAAACCTCCAGTATTTACTAGAGACTCCGGTCACTGAAATGTTTAACACTTTAACAGAGACTCTGGTAGTGTCAATTTAGGAAAATTTTCAGCAGATCGATTCTAATTTGTTCTCTACCTTAGGAGGTCCGTTGCCCTGCAGGATAAGACCATCCCACCTCTATAAAACAGAGACCCATGGCTGGTTGAGGTATCCCAATCGAACCTATCATTTGCTTTTACATTTTCGTTATTTTCCAAACACTAATCCCCCTTACTTCACCTTAATATTATTCTTCCTTTGTCCCGGCGACGATTGAAGGCGATCCGGCTGACCTGACCGAGCCCGGATCACCCATAAGACGATCCTCCTCCGACGAGGTCTCTTCCGAGACGGGGTTGTCTAGATGCTATCCAAACCTAGCATTGAAGAAACGACGACGTTTCCGCACACGAATGTGCGAGCAGTGCGTTGGCTCAAACCTTATTTCAGCGTCAACACACTTTTTGGCGACTGCGCTGGAGACGAGTGATTCTGGTTGCACAAACCAAATCGTTGTTCTCTACCATGACCTCTGAGATCTCCACGACAAACATCGTCAAGCCATCTTTGGAGGAGTTGCCGGAGTAGACACGCAAGGCATTCCTAGGACGCCGGAGGGCCTCCTAGAAGGCGTGCAAGGCACAGGAAGAGCGCGGAGCTGCAAGCGTACTTGGCGTGCTTTAAGAAAGACCGCCAATGCGCGATCTCTCAAGTGAAGGAACCCGTTCTTCTTATCGTCGTCGACGATGCAGCCATGGGTGCTGCCAATGTGAGCACATCTTCGCACCCTTTCGTTACTTTTAAAGACCTTTCGTATTAGTTTGCCGATCTAAAAAAGGTCTTGATTAATAATATGCAATACATGATTAAAAAAACTTGTCTAAGTCTAAATATGTTAGTATTTCATCGTCTTCTCATGTTGCACTTGTAGATCCTACTACTAGCACATCGGCGCCGACTACATCTAGTGTAGAACAACCCCCGTATGGCATGCCGTTGAACTCATTTAGTGGATAAACTAGTTTTCATCCCATGTGCAAACTAATGCTTTGGTAGTGTCCTCCGCTAGCGTAGAACCAATCGCTAGCATCTCCAGTCCGGCCACGAGCCGATTGAATGAATTGGCTAATTTTATTTCTCCTTACCGTCGCATCTAGCACACCACTTATCTCATTAAGCAGTACATGTATCTCTCATGGCCCCATCCCTAACGAATTATTTAGCGCCATAAAAACGAGCACACATCCCTCACCACCGAGAACATCCACTAGGTCATCCATTGCCAACATACAGGAGTGCATAGCGCGCACTAAGGCGGACTTAAACAAACAATTTTGTGAGACGCTAGAGGTAGACCTCAAGGGAAGAGACCGAATTTATCAAAAACCGTACTCCACGTATTTTGATTCGGTCCCGTATCCCGTTGGATGGCGTGTTCTCGACTTTGTCAAGTTCAATGGTGAAAATAGCAAAATCACTTGGGAACACGTTAGCCAATATATAGCACAACTAGGAGAGGTCAGTTTTAGTGAGGCTTTGAAAGTACGGTTGTTTTCTTTATCACTAACCAGAACTGTTTTCATTTGGTTTTCATCATTCTCCTTGGGCTCTATATACACGTGGGAGTCTTTAGAGCGTAAGTTTCATGATCACTTTTATTTCGGGGACAACGAGTTAAAGTTGTCACATTTGACATCGGTTCGGCAAGAAAAAGACGAACCCATCGTCGATTATCTTCGGCGGTTTAGAAATGTTAGGAACCGATGCTTTAATTTTACAATTTCTGAAAAAGTTCTAGCCGACCTAGCTTTTAGTGGTTTGCGTTCGCATCTTAGAGAGAAGTTGAAGGGATACGATTTTATTACACTCACTCACCTCCAACAAAGGGCTTGGGCACAAGAAAGCTAAAGTAAAAAATAAAACATGATTACAAGATCCGCCACAGCGCACACATCGTGGAATATGATTCGGATAGCTCCGATGATGATTCTAATGACATTTTGGCAGCCAAGTTCATTTGGCCATCTAAGGCCAAATTGTTTGCTTGTGATTTGCTCAAACCGGTTCATAAGAATCGAAAAGAGGATATGAAATACACCTTTGATGTAGCTAAATGCGATAAAATATTCGATGATTTACACAAAGGTGGATACATTAAGATTGCATATACTTTACCTCCAGCGGATGAGATTAAGCTTAGAGTATATTGTAATGGCATAACTCTTATACTCATGCTACTAACGATTACAATGTTTTTCGTTGACAGATCCAATCGGCTTTAATGAGGGACGATTGAGTCTTAAAGAGATGCAGATCGACAAACATCCTTTCCCCATCAACACTCTAGAGCTCAATCCCAAGATGTTGATTCGGTCTCATCAAGCCGATACAACCAAAGAGAAGAACGTGATCATCGGAGAGCATATGCCTATTTCTCCGAGTGAG
Source organism: Zoysia pacifica (assembly GCA_001602315.1). Taxonomy (NCBI): domain Eukaryota; kingdom Viridiplantae; phylum Streptophyta; class Magnoliopsida; order Poales; family Poaceae; genus Zoysia; species Zoysia pacifica. The sequence continues at coordinate 31,383 of BCLH01000675.1, forward strand.
AAAAGGGCCTCTAGGAAGGTGGTGCTCGAGAAGTCCCTTGATGGTCAAGAGTCTCTCAAGGTCACCATCTAAGGCTCTAGACCCGGTGGGCAAATTTCATAGCCTAAGATGATAAAGCCGAAGAACCTTAAGGTGGACAAGTGGAAAGTAAACCAAAACAAGGCCATGGATAGGAAGATGGGGCCTTTGATTGTCTTATGGTCAAGTACAAAAACCAAAAGACCGATTTAAACAATTAGTCTATGAAACGGCCAAGATTACCACCGAGGGGAGGCAGCCTACCTAGGAAGGGGATGAGGCAAACCGCGGATGCTCGCGAGCCTCCTCCTCTTCCTCCACATGGGTTCAGAGTACCACCGCTATGGTTCCATCCTGCGCCTTGCCCACCGTTCCCGGTGTGGCATCTATACATAGGACCGTGGATGTCGGTGCCTCCGATGTCCATGCCACCTATGCCCATTCCGCTGATGCCATACCCACCATTCTATTTGGGGTGGAACAGATCGAGGGGAAATGTCTTCGCAAGGCTCTCCGGTCCTATTCCGGATCGGTCGGAGTTTCAATTGATCAAAGTGCAAGGAGGGGGCTCCACCACCGCGCTTAAGCAAGAGTGGCGTCCAAAGCAAGGTAATTAACCTGCTCCTTCCACTTTTGTTCACCAAAAAAGTGCATCCAAAAGTGTCGTGAAAATTAGCACAACCGATGTTAAAATTGGAAGAATCTTCACGGGCCGATCATTTTAGATGATCCGAACAAAAAAGCTTCCCTTGATCATGAAGCTAGCAGCAGCAAGAGCTCCTCTAAGTACACATAACCGAGGTGTTGTCCACCTGGCTTGACCCACACTCAAAAGAGAAAGCTTCAAAGGCTGTGCCTCCGAAAGATTCGAGAGGAGGAGGCGGAGAAGAAGAGGGATGAGGTCTTTAACAAAATCAAGCCGATGGTTCCTCAAGGTAAGCAGTGGGGAGTGAAGGAGCCCGAGGCTCCCACTACACCGGTGATAGAGGAAGCAGTGGCTACTCCGAAGGCACTAGGTTTGTCCGACGTCGTCTTGAGAGAGGATTCTACAGCGCCTTCGCCCACAGAAGACGTCGATATGTTCGAGTTCGATGACGACGACCTCTTGAACTCTGAGCCTAGCGGGAAGGTATGGATATTAACACCATTTGTTTATCCATTTTCGGTTATTCTCTTATAGAGGTAAAAGAGGTTATAGCACAATTCGACTTTGGGCCGAAAAATGCTATCTTTGAGAAGCCCGAGGAATTGGAGAACTATTTGAAGCCCCTCTATATGAGCGGTCATATCAATGGCACATCGATTTCTTGCATGCTTATAGATGGCGGTGCTATTGTTAATCTAATGCTATATTCTTTATTTAAGAAGCTAGGTAAGACCGATGACGAACTCATCCGGACCAACATGACTTTGAACGGTGTGGGAGGAGGAGACTTATCGAGGCTAAAGGGGTCGCTTCTATGGAGCTCACCGGGCTACCGCTTTCTTTGTTGCCGATGTGCGTGATAGTTATAGCTTGATCTTAGGGCGGATTGGATTCATGCCACTGCATTGGTGAAGATGTAGATGTTGTTCATGCGGATGCATTGGCTTGTGTTGCTATGGCCGAATCATCTTCTTTGCCGCATGACACTATCAAGTGCTTGACCGGTTTAGACTTGACGGATTATGATTTTCTTAGTGTAACTAGAGATGGTTTTGTACCCGTCAATGTAAAACCGATGTTAAATCGGCTTAATCATATAATATGATTTAATGGAGTCTAATTTTGATTGGTTGCAGAAGAGAGTGAAACACTATAGATGCAACACGAACGATATGTGCGAAGCTATAGAGAAAATAGAGGACGTGAATTAGTTAGAACAAGGATTTGCATCGGTCGACCCTCTTGAGGAGGTGAATCTTGGCAGCGATGATTATCCTAAGCCGATTACAAGATGAAGCTAATCGATTTGCTAAAAGAATAAGTGGACTGTCTTATAATGAAATGCCTAGGTTGAGCCGCGAGCTAGTTGAGCATCGGTTTCCGATCAAATATGGTTTTAGGCCTTTTAAGCAACCGATGAGAAGATTCAACCCGAATATGTATGATCGGATTAAAGAGGAGATTAACTGATTACTTGATGCGAAGTTTATAAGACCTTGCAGATAGGCAGAGTGTATATCCAATATCGTGCTGGTAGAGAAGAAGAACACCGGTACGATAAGAGTTTACACCGATTTCAAAAATTTGAATAGAGCCATTCTAAAGATGAATATCCTATGCCCATAGCCGATATGTTGATCAATGATGCTTTTGGACATAGAGTTATTAGTTTTCTTGATGGTAATGCGGGATACAACCAAATATTCGTAGCTGAAGAGGATATGTCTAAAACTGCTTTTAAATGTCCTGATTTTGTAGGATTGTTTGAGTAGGTTATCATGACTTTTGAGTTAAAGAATGCAGGTGCCACATATAAAAAAGCCATGAATTTTATCTTTTATGATTTGTTTGATGTCATCATGGAGGTTTACATAGATGATGTGGTTATCAAATTGGCTACTTTAGATTCTCATTTGGCCGATTTGCAACTCGCTTTGAATCGAATGCGTCGTTTCGGTTTGAAAATGAACCCGCTCAAATGTGATTTTGGTGTATCGGCCGCTAAGTTTTTAGGCTTTATAATCCATGAAAAGGGCATAGAGTTAGATCCTAAGAAAATAGAAGCAATTAAGAACGTGCAAACGCCTACATGTAAGAAAGAGTTGCAAAGCTTTTTAAGTAAAGTGAATTACTTGAGACGGTTCATATCTAACTTATCAAAAAAATCAATGCATTTACTTTTATTCTTCAGTTAAAGAATAAAACTGAATTCACTTGGGGAGCAAGACAGCAAGAAGCTTTTGAGAAGATCAAAGAATACTTGTCTTCGTCGTCGGTTCTTAGGGCGCCTAAAGTGGAGTCCCTTTTCGTCTCTACGTAGCGGCAGAAGATGATGTGGTTGGTGCTATTTTGACACAAGAAGCCGAAGGGAAGGAGCATGTGATGACATATGTGACCCGGTGGTTGATTGATGCGGAAACAAGGTACACTCTCATCGAGAAACTATATTTTTTCTTTTATCACCAAGTTGAGACACTATTTGTTATCTAGTACTTGTTTGGTTGCTTGTCAAACCGATGTTATCAAACATATCTTGCATAGATCGATTTCTAATGGTAGGCTTGGTAAATGGACTTATGCATTGATTAAATATGATTTGGCTTATGAATCATTGAAATCCATGAAGAGCCAAATTGTTGCTAATTTTACTGTTGAACATCGGATTAATTTAGATCATGATTTGGATGTTGGTTATGTGACTTTTACCTTTTGAAAGTTGTACTTTGATGAATCGGTTTGCAAAGAGAGTCAAGGTGTTGGTGTAGTATTAGTTTCTCCTCATAATGCACATTTTGAATTCTCAAATCGATTGGAGTATGATTGCACCAATAACCAAGCCGAATATGAAGTATTCTTGTTCGACATAGAGTCTATGGGGGTTAAATATGTAGAGACTTTTGATGATTTGTTATTAGTAGTGCAACAAGTTGCTGAAAATTTTCAATGCTTAGACGGATAAATGCCTAGACGTCATTAAAGGGATGGATGAGTTCAATATACACCATGAGCCTAGGCAAGAAAGCAGTAAAGCAAATGAGTTAGCACAACAAGCATCGGATTATAATGTTAGTAGAGGTAAATTTTCAGTTATTAAGAAACCGATGCTTGAGGTGATAGAACTAGATCATTCGGATACTAACACGTTAAAATGTGATTGTGCCGAATCGCTTGACTGGAGGTCACCTATAGTTTCATACATTCGTAGTCCAACCCAAAGTGTGGATAGGAAGGTTCGGCATGTAGCCTTCAAATATACTTTGGTTGATGGTAACTTATACCGTCGAACAGGAGATGATTTGCTCTTAAAATGTTTGAGTGATGATGAGGTCAAATTGGCCATGGAGAAGTTCATGAAAGCATTTGTGGTACGCATCAATCGGCTCCGAAAATAAAATATTGTTAAGAAGGGCCGGTTCTATTGGCCAACTATGATTGCCGACTGTTATCGTTACTACAAAGGATGCGAAGAGTGCCAATGGTTTGGCAATATTCAATTGGCAACCGCTGCCATGATGAGTCTCATCATAAGACCATAGCCATTCCGAGGATGGGGATTGGACTTCATAGGGCAAATATATCCTGCATCTTCAAAGGGGCATCACTTCGTGTTAGTGGCGACGGATTACTTCACTAAATGAAACGAAACAGTGGCTCTCAAGAACATGATGCATAAAGAGGTAATTGAGTTTTTTACCGAGCATATTATTTATAGATTCAGCATACCGCAAACTTTGACTACCGACTAAGGTGCTTCCTTTACGTCCAGTCATGTCAAGAAGTTTGTCGAATCTTACGGGATTAGGGTACTCAATTCATCTTCATATTATGCTCAGACCAATGGTTAGGCTGAGTCTAGTAATAAAACATTGATCAAACTCATTAAAAAAAAGATAGAAGACCATCCCAAGAGATGATATGAAGTTTTATCAGAAGCTTTATGGGCTCATCGGATATTTAGGCATAGGCCAACTAAGGTTACACCCTATAAACTTTTGTATGGACAAGAGACCGTTTTGCCCGTCGAGGTAAATCTGAGAGCTTTAAGATTAGCTAAACAAAATGATTTATCTACCGATGAGTATAGAACTTTAATGCTAGACAACATTGATGAAGTCACCGATAAGCGTTTGAGTGCCTTGAGAAAAATTGAAAAAGATAAGAGAGTTGCTAGAGCTTACAACAAAAAGGTAAAGGTTAAAACTTTTCAGGTGAGCCAATTAGTGTGAAAAACTATTCTGCCCGTAGACTCAAGATTGAACAAATTCAGGAAATGGTCTCCTAGTTGGGAAGGGCCATATTGAGTATTGAAAGTCATTGCCAGAAATGCATACATATTGGAAGATATCTGAGAAGAATCATTGTCTAGTGCCCTTAACGGTCTATACTTAAAAAAGTATCATCCGAGTGTAAGGCAAGAAGCTTAAGAAAGGAGAACGGCCAATACGAATCGTTGCTAAGAATGATGCAATGGCCGATGAGTCGGGAGGACCATCGCCCTTAGAGGTTTTTTTTAGTGCTTAGAATGTTTTATGGTGAAGAAACTTCACCAAAAAATAGAGAAGCATATGTTGACATCTAAAAATCGCTGACCCACCGGAGTGTTCGGCATGTTACCGGAGAGTCCGGCAAACCTTCTCGGGTTCGGGGCACTCGGCTCACCGTAGTGTTCGGTATAGTGCTGGACTGTCTAGCAAGCGCTTTCGAATTTGAGCATTTAGCTCACCGGAGTGTCCGTTACTGTGCTGAACTATCCGACGCCGGAGTGTCCGACAGGCCCTCTCGGGTTTGGGCTTCCAGCCCACCGGAGCATCCGGCAAGACACTGGACTGTCTGTCAAACCGTCTCGGGTTGGAGAAGAAAGATCACCAAAGTGTTCAGCATCATGCCAGAAGGTCTGGCAAGCCGTCTCAGAATGCCTAAATTACACGACAGAACCTCTAACATCTTACCAGAGACTCTGGTCACCAAAGTGCTGGCACTTTATCGGAGACTCTGGTAGTGTCAATTTAGGAAAGTTTTGAGCAAATCGATTCTAATTTATTTTCTAACTTGGGGGATCTGTTGCCTTACAGGATAAGACCATCCCACCTCTATAAAACAGAGACTCATGACTGGTTGAGGGGTATCCTAATCGAATCTATCATTTGCTTTTACATTTTCATTTTTTTCTAAACTCTAATCTCCTTACTCTACTCTGGTGATGTTCTTCCTTTGTTCCGGCGACGATCGAAGGCGATCCGGCTGGTCTGACCGAGCCCAAATCACCCTACGATGATCCTCATCCGATGAGGTCCCTCTTGAGGTGGGGTTGTCTAGGTGCTGCTCAAATCCGACGTTGAAGAAGCGCCGGCGTTTTCGCACACGGATGTGCCAGCTGTGCGTTGGTCTGAACCCGATTTCAGCGTCAAAACAAAATTATTGGGGAGTCAAAATAAAATATTACAAATAATTTCATTGCTATGAAAATGATTTTTTGATCCGTGACAACGCACGGGTATCTGACTAGTTAATTTCATAAGAATTTTTTGGCTGACACCACTCGTTAGTTAGGGAATCTTTAATACACCATTAGTCAGTGAAACATCTGGGAAACAACATCAATTAGTCTAATCTTTTTCTCCTAAGTACCATTATCATAATTGTCTCTGTTTTTCTCTTTTTGTTGGTAATGTTTCTATTATTCCTGACTGTTTTGCCCTTGTTAGATTGAACAGACCTGCCCCATCATTTTGTTCGGGGCCGGCGAGGGCGCTCAGGAGAGGGCGACGGCCATGAGAGGCTCTCTGAGTCTCCAGGCGAGGGCGACGGTGATGGTCGGTCGCGTCCTCTTACAGTCCCCTCTGTGTCTCCAGGCGAGGGTGCTACAAGGCGAGGTCGGCGGCCGTCACAGCCCTGTGCCCTGATCGCAATCAGCCATTGTCACCATCACATGCAGATCGTTGTCGCCCGGAGTGCTTGCAGTTGCGTGTGGTCGAGCAAAAACTGCAGAACGAGAAAATCCCGGGACCTGAAGATCCCACAATGCCCACGCCTAGCCTGCTCGGCGACGAGGGCCAGGACGCGCCGGTTGGCCGCATGCGCCCAGCTTGGCCTGGGATCGATGTTTCACCTGGGACCCGTCGATTTCCTGGTGGCAGCAGGGCAGAAAGATAGAAAGTAGAGTAAGGCGCAAATCAGTCAAAGAAAAAGGAAAAAATAGAGATAATGGTGCTTAGGAGAAGAAGATTAGGGCCTTTTTTATCCGACCAACTAATTATTAGCTCGAACTAATAATTAGTCGATTAATTATTAGCTCGTTGCCTTTTCTTTAATAAAATATCAGTTTTACATCTGATCTAGTTATTCCGGTTGACTAATTGTTAGATGCTAGTTGTATTTTTCATCATGTATTTAAATTTTATACAGTTTTTCTTGCTATTTTCTCAAATTTACTTCGCAATTTATTTAACGCAAATATACTATAGTGTAATCGGAGCAATATAATAAATCAATTAATTAATAAAAATATACTATAGTGTAATCAGTTATGACCACCGATTTAGATTAATAAAATAATTACTGGCAATCTTTTAATTACCGTAACTCTTTAACCATTCTGAAAATAAAAATCAAGGGTATTTTAGGTTTTTTAGTATATCTCCAGATCAACTAATTGAAAAACAATTAATCTATGGATGAACTAAAAATTAATCCCCTTATTAGTCCATCTATTTAGAAAAATTGACTAATAATTTTTAGTCGATAAATAATTAGTCGGACGGATCAAACAAGCCCTTAAACTAATTGATGTTCTTTTCCGGATGTTTCTCTAACTAATGATGTATTAAGGATTTCATTTGTCTCTGAAATTTGCCGCTTCCGCACTGCAGATTGAGTTCAACTTGAGACTGACGGAGGATTGAACTTTGATTTCCTTGATTTTTATTTATCACTTCTGCACTGCAGGTCCATGACATCTTAATATATACTACCAGATTATTGAACCTTTGTTTCCTTAACTGTGGATGATTCAGAACCAGTATAACATAACCTGACTGCAGATTTATTTAACGAGACTTTAGGGTAAAGTTATTATAGTTGGCTGCCATGGGCAAATTATATATGTTATCTGTCATGTGCATTAGGGTTCCAGTCAAATTATAGATTATCGTAACTGTGTACATACCAAATACTAGCTACGATTGTTGATCAGGCGTTTTTAGCATGCTAATGATAGAAGGTAAACATTTTGACAGGTTAGATTAGTTTAAGGTTCGTGAAGGTAGTTTCTGTATAACTAGAAGGCTCGTAACATGCTGAAGGAGTTTGTATATCACTAGCAGGCTCATGACATGCCGAA